>VMDO01005052.1:0-116512 GCA_007922755.1 Pedetes capensis
TCTGTACATGAACCAGGAGGCAGTTGTTCGAATAGAACAAGGAAACACTGAGTGGTTTAAAGTTGAGAAAGGTGTGCGTCAGGGCTGTATACTTTCACCCTATCTCTTCAATTTATATGCTGAGCAAATAATCCAAGAAGCTGGACTTTATGAGGAAGAACATGGCATCAAGATTGGAGGAAGACTCATTAACAACCTGTGTTATGCAGATGACACCACTCTGCTTGCTGAAAGTGAAGAGGATTTAAAACATTTACAGATGAACATCAAAGATCATAGCCTTCAATATGGGTTACAACTTAATATCAACAAAACAAAAATCCTTATGACTGGATCAGCACGCAACTTCACAATAAATGGAGAAAAGATTGAGGTTGTCCAAGATTTTGCTTTGCTTGGCTCTATAATCAATACCCGTGGAAGCAGCAGTCAAGAAATCAAAAGATGCATTGCTCTAGGAAAAGCTGTGGCAAAAGATCTCTTTAGAGTATTGAAAAGCAAAGATGTCACATTGAAGACGAAGGTGCTTCTGACTCATGCCATGGTATTCTCAGTCGCATCATATAGTTGTGAAAGCTGGACATTGAACAAGAGAGACAGAAAAAGAATTGATGCTTTTGAATTGTGGTGCTGGAGACGTCTATTGAATATACCATGGACTACCAAAAGAACCAACAAATCTGTCCTAGAAGAAGTGCAACCAGAGTGCTCCTTGGAAGCAAGAATGGCCAGACTGCATCTTACATATTTCGGACATGTAGTCAGGAGAGATCAATCCCTGGAGAAGGACATCATGTTTGGGAGAGTGGCAGGTCAACGCAAAAGAGGAAAACTCTCCACCAGATGGATTGACACAGTGTCTGCAACAATGGGCTTAAACATAAATAAGATTGTTTGCCTGGCACAGAATCAGCAAGTGTTTCGATGTGCTGTACATAGGGTCGCTATGAGTCAGACTCAACTCAATGGCACCTAACAACAACAACAATGGGATAAAAGACCACCACATTACATTTTCAACCACTCTCAGGATGGGTGAAGAGCATCTTACCATAGCTTTTTTCAGCAACAGCAGTTGGGTTCAGGGGAGGGAATGTAGGAAGGAGAAAAGGATAAGGTCTCAGTGCCAGCTCTAGTGGTACAACATGACCTGGGATAAATTTCAAACTATTGAGGCCTCAGATTCCAGATTCCCATTTGAGCAATCTCTTGAAATATTGTTTCTCCTTGCAGGGATTTTTTAAAAATTACTATTGAAAGATGATGAACTCAAGGTCATTCAGCACAAGAAGCACTTACGATACAGCTAGACTGGGTTGCCAAGTCAAAGCCATGACCTTGACTGACAGCAGAGACAAGATAAAGATGGCACCCTCTTATCAGAACTGAGTTTAGCAGCCTCACAAGAAGACTGGCTGAAGAGGATCCATCCTTCCATGAGCCAGAGTTGCCAGTGGGAAGATAAGACCAAGATTCTCCTTCATAAAGAGTCTTGGGTCAGTTCCAGCCTACAGATGAGTGGGTGAACCAGTCTCCATCGTAGGGAATGACTGCAGGAATTTTAGCCTGAAATTTCTTAAGGTTATATGCACAGGAGCAAAATGTGTGGACTTTTTAAGCAAACCCTTGCATCTGCTAGGCTAATCTCAGAAATCTACATACATCAGGTTATATGCAACTCATGCAGTCAACCCTAAAGTCCCTGCTGTGAACTATACACTCTTTCTGTTTAAAAAGTTAAAACATCATAGACACACCTACCCAGACTGATAATGTCTTCTGCGGTCCTTTCTCTGCACATTTCCTTCTGGCAGTTGACAGTTATCTAACCCTTTGTCTCTTCAGGCCACTACTAGATCAAGGCAATGAAAACCGTAATCTGAGGCCAGGTGCTGTGGTCACACCATAGTCCTAGTGACTCAGAAGGCTGAGGCAGGAGGATTGTGAGTTTGAGGCCAATGGAAGCCTGGGTAACTTAGTGAGATCCTGTCTCAAAATAAAAAATAAAAACGTGGCTGCGGTAAAGCTCAGTGGTAGATCACTTGCCTAGTACATGTGAGGGCCTCGGTTCAACTCCCTAGTGCTGTGCAAAAAAGGAAGAAGAAGAGGAAGAGGAAGAAGAAGAGGAGGAGGAGGAGGAAGAGGAGGAAGGGGGAGGGGGAAAGGGAGAGGAAGAAGGAGAAGAGAAAAAAGAAAAAAGAATGTGAGTATAGAACAAGGTGTGCCTTTCTGTTTATCATAGCAGGCCTCATGCAAGTATCATTCACCCAGGTGCTAACATCTAACTGTTAAGAATTGAAATAACGGGGTTCAAAACACTTCCCTGAATTTACTCCTCTATCTAGTGACCTGTGTGAGATTATAAAATTGTAATACTATGGATGCATAAGTGTCAAGAATTGTGGGTCTTTGATGAGCTCAGGTATTGGCTGATAATCAATATGAAGACTAAGCATGAGTCAACAAAACCGCATATGATCTAATATTGGTCCTGGTGGACTTTACCACCAGAGAGTAATTGGTTAAAAACATGGTCTGTGGTTGAGAATATGGATCACAGAGCCTGTCTGCTTTTCACATAAAGCACTGTTCTGAAAAACCCAAGCTTTAGCTACTTCATCAAGCCTATATTTTCTATGCCTGCAGCAGTACCATTGTGACATCTGATCCTGTCATATCTTAGAAGCTAAGCAAGATCCAACCTTGTTAGTACTTGGATAGGAGACCACCTGGGAACACCAGGTGCTGTAGGCTTGGGAGAAGGACCTAGAAACCCATTCCCAAAAACGATCAGCCATTGAAAGCCCTATGAATAGCAGAGAAGCACTAACAATGTTGTTTCACCTGTTGAACCTAGGGTTGCTATGAGAAAGATACCAACTTGATGGCACCTAACAACAACAACAACATATTTTCTACAGAATGTCCTCAAGTTAATGTGTATTTAGGAGAAATAGAGAGATGTCTTTTTTTTAAAGGATAGGATTAAACTCTAATCTTTGTCCTGCCAATGGATCGATGTTTATAGAGTCAATAAAAGCAAGCACATTAGTAGGGCTGGGAAACTACCTTTCAGAGAGTTTTTTAATATCTCTGGGCACAATGATCTTTCTCTGGTATTGTGTCCATCTGTAGCCACTATATCAACTTCAGGCCATGAGGGGCTGCACCAGGGCAAATTGCCATGTACAAAATTGGAGCGGATGGCTTTGAGAGCTGGGAAAAAGAGCTTCTAAGAACTTGACTGAAATCTGAGCTCCAGTCTTCATCCCTAGGTTTGTGCCTCATGTAATTGTCCTGAAATCTGTTTTTATTATCAGGTTTATCAGCCACATTCAGGTCATCCCACTAAATTTTATTATAGCTAAATGTTTTCCAGGCAATGGAAAATTTACAACCCACTTTAAATTTGATAAGGCCCCAGTTGGATGCTCTGATTTTTTGTTTCCATGCATCCTCATTAATCCAGGTACCTTCATTTTCCCTCATTAAAAAGTTCTGGTCAAATGAAGTGCCAGGAGGGTAAGACTCACTTTTGCAACTAGTCCTAATTTTAAGTTTTCAGCACCCTGCTAACAAGTGGGATCTCTGGCTCATGGGGCCTTGGAGATAAAAACATGTTGCAATCTCGCTGAATTTGAAAGGTTTTCTGCCTGATCTACTTTTTCTAGCCCCTTATTTATCCCAGGACAAAGATGTGGGCCAGTGGGATCTAGGACAGCCAAGACCAAGCTTTAAATAAGAGAGAAAATGTCCCCTTCTGCTTCATCCAGACTGTTTACCCTCTGAATGCTATAAACCATGGTAGACAGACCGTGGTGGGGTAACAGCATTAGAAGTGGCACAATACAGGAAAGGTACAGGAAAAATTTCCCCCCAAGGGATTCCATAAGCCACCATTCAACTTGGTAGTACCATTCAGAAATGAGTCACAACATGTAGATGGGCACATGTCAGCTGGGGCTGCCAAAACAAAATGCCATAGACTGGGTGGCTCAAGCAACATAAATTGATGCTGTTGGACCCCTTTTGATTGGCCCAACTGTCTCTAAAGGTTTACTCTATGGAGAAGTGATCCATTGACCACCCTGTGGTTCTAAGGGGAGTCCAAGCAGAGCAACTGCTAATTCTAGTGCCTGAGACCCCTGAAACAATCAGCTCCAAGATGAGTATGAATAAATGAAGTTCAGGACTACCACCTCCAAAACATCACGGGTCCAAACATGCCACACATGCCCTGGGAAGGGACTTTGAGTGTTAAGACAAATCACATCCAGCCTGCCAGGGAACAAGATCAAGAGAAGAAAAATATCCCTGTCATTGTGAGCCAGGTGATATGACAACATTCCCCCTGGGTTTGACGGAGATAAGAATGGCCAGTCCACCTTTACTTCAGCCAAAGTTATTTTTTCCCTGATGGCTGGAGAGATAAAAGGACTAAAACAATAAATATGAGCAAGTGAATTTGTAAAATCCAAACTCTTTTCATATTAAAAAAAAACATAGTTTTAAGGGAGACAAAAAAAGATAGAAAGAGAACTTCAAAACAGAAAAGGCATCCAAACTGTTTATCTTTAAGGCCCCACATGGCTACATTCCCAGAAGGGAATCATAACTATTATAGAACTTGCCCCATGACATGTACCAGGTTTAAAATCCTGGCACTGTTTTTTTGATTGACTGGGCATCTTCCAAGATATCCTTTTTCTGTGGACCAACAGGTGAGATTCTATTTGGAGAGACCATCTCAGCCAAAGGGAAGGCTTCAAGATAGATTGCAATCACCCTGAAATCATTAACTGGGCAAATAAACAAAGAGCAACTCTTACAGACTATTACCAAGAAGAAAGGAATAAGGTGCTTTGCAGAGAAGACCAAGGTGGGTACTGCAACCATACCTTGATCAGGAGCAAGCTAAAAAAAAAAAAGGTCATATGGCTGTATTTGCTTGCCGTGGAGGGGGAGCTGAACACACTGGTTGAATGATGAGGAAACCACAGAAGGAAGAGTTGCCTGGAGCTGGGCAGGGGAGTCCGTGGAGACCTGCTGGGGACTTTGAGCATGACAGTATGGATCCAGAACTAAAGGAAGGCTAGCTCCCCTCCTTAATTCTAGGGAATTAAGCCCAGGAGTCCTATAGTCCACTCTCAGAGCTGACCTCATGCTTGGAAGGCATAAATCTTCACACCTAGCATCTAATGAAATGAGGACATTTCCTTCTAAGAGAAGCCTAGAGCCACAAAGCCAGGGGGCATCTAGCTCATTTTTACAAGCCCAAATCAGGGTGACGTTGGCTCCAGGGACAGGGTAAGAGAGCCAGGAGGAGCCACATAGCGGGATGGCCCTCCCATGGGTCAACCCAGGAATGAGGCAGAACAACCAGGCAGCGCAGCTGGTGCTTCTCAGGGCTATCTGCACTATCTGGTCCTTCATCAAGACCAAATGAGGAAAATGGAAAACACAATTGTCTCCTGGGATGTGATTTCTTTTTGCCGAACCTCCTGAGTCACAACAGCCTGACTGGCATATGTCGTGGTCACCTCAGGCCGCCATGACAAAATACCATGGGCTGGGTGGTTTAAACAACACAAATGTATTTTCTCCCAGCCCTGGAGGCTGGGAGTGCAAGGAGAAAGTGCCAACGTTATCTATTTCTGGCGAGAGCTCTCTTCTTAGCTTCTCCTCACTGTATCCTCACATGGTGGAGAAAGGGAGCTAGCTCTCTGGCCTCTCTCTCTCTCTCTCTCTCTCTCTCTCTCTCTCTCTCTCTCTCTCTCTCTCTCTCTCTCTCTCTCCCCCCCCATTGGTAATTTTTAACATACAACTTGATAAGTCTCATTATGACATTTCCACACATGCATTTCATCGTACATTGCTTGTGTTCATGTCCCCTGGTATCTCGTAATAAAGGTACTATTTCCATCTTGAAGGCCCCACCCTCACGACCTCATCTAAATCTAATTATCTCCTAAAGGCCTCTCTCCAAATACACTGGGGTTTAGGGTTTCAGCATACTCCTTTTGGAGGGACACAACTCAGTCCATAGCAGCATGGTTTGTCATAAATCCAATGGCTCTCTGTGTTGCCATCTTCCTGGACAAGTAACACTGTTTTAATATGCCAGCCTTGACATTAGCATGATGAGGTGTATGGTTCTATGGGGCATTGAAAGAAACAACAGACAAAGACTGGATAAAATAAATGCTCATCCAATATTAGTCCCTCACTCCAACTGTCATCCTCTTTTCTTCCTCAGCCCATTTCCAAACCTCTAACCCTAAACCTCAATGGTCTTCCAAATTATCTGCTCTAACCAACAAATTCAGAAACCTCGGGTTTTGGAAACTTCTAAAGGGACAGATCATGAGCCTGTAAAAGAGGCATCAGGGGAAATATTGGGAAAAACAGAGATTCTCTTCACCAGCATGGTATGCAACAAGCAGTGATCCTAATCATTACCAACATTAAAAAAAAAAAAACTCATACCATGCTAGGTGTCAAGTGAAACAAGGGAAGGACTTCAAAGAGCTCACATTACCTCACTAGAGGAGCAATGAAGTTATAACATATGCAGGGCTGGCTCTTAGTGCTGACGGACTTGCAGGAAGGAGAGACCTGGGTCAGCTGGAAAACTCAAATGACTTATGGAGGAGGAATATGGGAGGTGGGGCTTAAATGATAGGTAGACATTTCAGAAAGGAGACAGAAGGATTTTGTCAGGCAGAAACCAGCATGATCAGATGGACAAAGGCAGAGAGCTGCAGAGGGAGAGGGCATGAGGAGACCTCTGTGGCTGGAATGGTGGCTGAATATTAGGATGTGTGCATTCACTGACTCATTATTTCTTTAATAAATATTTACTGAACACCTATCTAACAGACAGAACTCCAGGTGAAGGGGACTCAGTAGTGAACCATAGAAAAGTCCCTGCTCTCACAGAGTTGGTATCCTAGAAAGAATGGGGAAAAAAAACAAATGTTAGGTTTTGTTGTTGTTAGGTACAATGGAGTCATATCTGACTCACAGCCACCATAGGTACAACAGTATGAAACATTCCCCCACACTGTGCCATGCACATGATCTTTTTATGTTTGAGCCCATTGTTATAGTCCCTATGTTTCTTCTAGCTTTGATTCAAGTCACATCAGCAAAAGGAGGTCTCAGGGGCTTTACTCCATTCCCATCATTAAGGTCAACTCTACTTTGGGGAAGCAACTCTTCCCCAGTCATTTCTTGAATGACTTCCAACCTGGGGGCGGGACAGCAATCATTTTCTGGCACTATATTCGGCAGTGCTTCTCTACAACTCATGGTTTTCAATGGCTAGTTGTTTGGGGAGTGGGCTTCTGGGTCCTTCTTCCTAGTCTGTCATAGTCTAGAGGTTCAGCTGAAACCTGTCCACCATGGGTAACCATGCTGGTATCTGAGATACTGGTGGCATAGCCTTCAGCATCACAGCAACACACAAGCCCCCACAGCATGCCAAGCTATCAGGCAGGTAGAGGAATGTCAGGTCATGATATAAATTATTGAGGAAAAATAAAGGCGGATTAGGGGTTCCAGTCAGAATGGAGTAAGAGGAACCTTTACCCTCTTACTGAAACACCCAAAATTATTTACAGAACATAAAAGGAAATGGTTTATGAGACACTAGACATCAAGTAACAAGGGACAATGATTCTAGAGAGAGAAGAAACAAACAAGGTGAACTCTACGGCAGTCCCAGCTGGAAAGAGTTTCTAGATCAAGGCAGGGGAGGGGGACCCCAATGGAGCCCAGCATGCTCCTTCAGTTGTGCGGAAAGAGCTTGGGTTCCAGGACAGACTAGCAAGGAGAGAGAGATGTAAGGAGAGAACACTGCAGAGACCAGGACAAGGCCTCATGGGGTAGTATACTGAGTACTCCTGCAGGCATGGAAAATATCCAAGGCCAGAGAAGAACTGTTTGAAAGCATTAGAAGGAACAGTGCCCAGCACTCTCACAGGACAAGAAACAATGTCTGCTCCCACCAGCTCGACTGTAAAACTTCATAATTCATAGACATGGCCTTAATAATCCCTAGAGTAGCATTGTTTTGGTCCCACCTAAAAAAAATCATAAGACCCAAAAAGTTACTTAACTCCAACACAGAACAAAGTTCAAGAATATTTATATGAGTGGGGCATAGTGATGCACACCTGTAATCCCAGCACTAAGGACACTGAGGCAGGAGGAGCAACAAGAGTTCAAGGTTAGCCTGATCTACATAGCAAGTCCCAAGCCAGCCTGGGCTACACGGTGACATTCTGTCTTAAAAACAAACAAACACAAAAGAATATATGAGAAAACAATCTAGCACCCAACAAAGTAAAATTCACAGTGGCTGGTATTCAATAAAAATTACCAAGCATTCAAAGGAAAAAGAAAAATACAGGCAAATACAGCCCATGATGAAGAGAAAAAACAACCAACTGAAATCAACTCAAGATTGGCACAGATGTGAGAAACAGCAAAGATATTAAACAATTCTGACTGTAGCTAGGTATGGTGGTGCACACCTGTAATCCCAGCGGCTTGGGAGGCGGAGCCAGGAGGATCGCAAGTTCGAGACCAGAGGAGGTCTGTGTAACTTAGGGAGACCCTGTCTCAGAAAGTAAGGAAAAGAATGAAAGGGCTGGGGGTGCAGCTCAGTGGTCCAGCACTTGCAAAGCATGCAGGCGTGAGGCCCTGGGATCAACCCCCAGTACCAAAAAAAAAAAAAAAAAAAAAAAAAAAAAAAAAAAAAAAAAAAATTCTGACTGTAATTTAAAAAGTAGAGACATGAAAGATGAAAAAAAAAATGGAATTCTAGAGGTGAAACTACAATCTAGCAAATTAAGTTACATGCTAACCTGAGTGCCATAATGCAAGCCAGTAATCCCAGGGACATAGGAGGCCGAGGCAGGAGGATTGCAAGTTAGCGACCAGAGACAGCCTGTACAACTTAGCAAGACACTGTCTTAAAGCAAAGAGAAAAAATTTAACAATGAGTTAGAGGTGCAGCTCAATGGTAGAGCACTTGCCTAGTATGTGCAAGGCCTTGGATTCAACACCCACCCCTCAATAGTGAAAAAAAGTATAAGCTGTATGATTAACAACAGATTAGACATTGCAGAAGAAAATATTCAAAAACCTTGAATACATATCAAAAGAAACTATTCATAATGAAGCTTACAGAGAAAAAAGAACTTTAAAAATGGGACAAGCTGTGAGACAACTTTAAGTGGCCTTATATATTTGTAATTAAAGTCAAAGAAGTAGAGAGAAAATGGGAGAACAGAGAAGTATTTGAAGAAATAATGGTTGAAATTTTTCCAAATTTGATAACAGCCTATAAACCCTTACACTCAAGAATCTTAATGAGCCCCAACCACAAGAAACATGAAGTCAAATACACAATGGCACATCATAATGAAACTGTTCAAAAACAAATGATAAAGAAAAAAATTTTTAAAGCAGCAAAAAAATCATATTGTATATAGAAGAACAAGGATAATATGACAACAGATATCTCATAAGAAGCAATGCAAGCCAAGAAGCAGTGAAGCAGAATCTTTATGTCACTGAAAGAAAAATTTGTCAATGTAGAATTCTATAGAAATAAAAATATCTTTCAAAACCAAAGGCAAAATAATGACTTTT
Organism: Pedetes capensis; assembly: GCA_007922755.1. Lineage (NCBI taxonomy): Eukaryota > Metazoa > Chordata > Mammalia > Rodentia > Pedetidae > Pedetes > Pedetes capensis. Next base: position 9,661 of record VMDO01005052.1, read on the forward strand.
GAGGCACATAAAACCTGAAAGAATTCATCACTAGCATGTCTAGAGTATAAGAGATATTAAAGAAAGTTCTACAGCAGCAAGAAAATGTTGCCAGATGGAAATAGAGATCTACAAAAAGAAATGAAAAGCCCCAACTATAGTAAACACATAGGTAAATATATCTGATGTGTTTCTTACTATTTAAACATCTTTTAAAAGTAATTAGTTATACAAAAGTAACAACAATGTTGTGGTGGGGATTATAGTATATGTAAAATATGTGTGGCAACAATAGCACAAGGGACATGAGGAGAGAAATAGAAGTATACTATTTTAGGGTTCTTATATTACACATTTGGGCTGGGTGGTGCAGTTAGTGGAGTGCCACTCTGTGCTCTCTAAGGCCTTTGATTTGATCCTCAGTACCACAAAAATGGGAAAAGGAGGACATGGCAATCCACTCCAAAAGCAATCCTGAAACAATGAGCCATTGCAAACCGTATAAGGGTTGCTATGAGTCAGGCCCGACTCCACAGCACCTAACAACAACAACACATACATGTGAAGTACTTGTATAACATCACTTCAAGTTAAACTGATAAATTAAATGCACATATAATAACCCCTAGAACAATCACTATAATAACAAAGAGTTTTAGATAATCAACTTATAAAAGAAATAATAAAAATCACCAATTACTCAAGAGGAAGGAAGAAAAAAGGAAGAAAACAAAGAATAAATGAACCAATAGAAAACAACTAATGAGATAATATATTTAAGCATAATTATATCAATAATCACAGTAAATGTAAAGGTCTAGATGCTCCAATGAAAAGTTAGAGATTATGAGATTGGGTAAAAAAACAAGGCTAACTATGTGCTGCCCACAAGAAACACACTTTAAATAAAAAAGTACAAATATGTTATAAAGAAAAAGGATGAAGAAGAATATATCATGCTAAACTGACCAAAAGAAAGCTGGAGTGACTATACTCAGACAAAATTGATAACAGAGCAAAAAATATAAGTAGAGGTAAACGGAGTTGTTTTATAATGATATGAGGGCCAACTGCTCAATAAGACACAGCAATTCACAAAAGGTGATGTACCTAATATACCTTCAAAATACATGGGACTAAAACTGCCAGGACAAATAGATAAATTCACAATTTGACTCAAGAATATCAATGCTTCATTCTCAATAACTGACAAAAGAAATAGAAAATCAATATGGACACAGACGACTGAAGCCACATTATCAACCCACTTAACCTAACTGATGTTTACAGAAAACTCCACCCAACAAAAGCAGAATGCACATTTTTTTCAAGTACACACAGAGCATTTACTAGGACAGGATATATTCTGGGCAATAAATATACATCTTCATATATTTGAAAGGATTCAAATCATGCAAATTATAGTCTCTGACCACAATGGAATTGAATTAGAAGTCAGTAACAGAAAGATGTCTGGAAAATCCTCCAAACAGGTGCTAGCACACTTCTAAACAACTCACAAGTACAAGAATAAATCAAAATTGAGAATAGAAAGTATTTTTAACTGAATGAAAATGGAAACACGGCATAGCAAAATTTGCAGGGCAGTGCCAGAACACTACTTATGGGGAAATTTATAGCACTAAATACAATTTTAGAAAAGAATAGAAGCCTCAAATCCTCATTTTCTACCTTAGGAAGCTAGGAAAAGAAAAGCAAACTAAACCAAAAAATAAGTAAAAGAAAATAATAAAGATAAATGTGAAACTTGATGAAACTGTAAGCAGGGAAGCAATACAGAAACAATCAATGAAATTGAATGATGGCTATTCAAGATCAATATGGTTACTGAATTTCTAGCAAGACTGACTAGAATAAAAGAGCAGATACAAAATACCAATGTCAATAATGAAAGAAGTTGCATTTCTACACAATCTATAGGTATTAAAAGGGTAATAAGAGAATATTGTGAAAAGCTTTCTACCATTAAACTGGGCACTTTAAATGAAGTGGACATATTATTTGACATACACAAACTATCAAAGCTCAATCAAGAAGAAATTGCTAACTTGAATAATTTTACAGCTATTCAATGAATTATTCTTGCAAAGAAAATTCCAGACCCAGATTTTTTGCTGGTATATTCTACATGCATTTTATTTATTTATTTATTTATTCTTTGGCAGTACTTGAGGGTTGGACCCAGGGCCTTGCACATAGTTTGCAAGTGTTCTACAACTGAGATGCACCCCTAACCCATTTTTTATTTTTTATCTTGAGACACGGTCTTGCTAAGTTACATGGGCAGCCTCTGGCCTTGAACTTGTGATTCTCCTGCTTCTACCTCCTGAGTCGCTGGGATTACAGGCATGAGTTACTGAGCCTGGCTATCGTACCAAAAATTTATGGAAGAAGTAATATCAACTCTATATAAGCTTTCTCATAAAACTAAATAAGAGTAATACATCCTTTCTCATTCTCAAGGTCAGCATTACCTCAATGCCAAACTCAAAGTCCCTATAATAAACTACAGACCAATGTGCCAACAATTAGAGGTATATATGCAAAAAAAAAGTCCCCATGTGCCTGTCAACTTGTCATACTGTGAGAACTTGCATGTTGTTGTGATGCTGAAAGCTATGCTACCAGTATCTCAGATACCAATAGGGCCATCCATGATGGACAGGTTTCAGCTGACCTTCCAGTCCAAGACAGACTAGGAAGAAGGACGCAGCAGCCCACTCCCAAAACCACTTAGCCTTTTTGAAAACCCTAGGAATAGCACAGATACACTGTCAAATAAAGTGCCATAAAATGAGCCCTCCCCTAGGCTGGAAGGCATTCAAGAAATGGCTGAGGATGAGTTGCCTCTTCAAAGTACAGTCGACCTGAATGACAGGAAAAGACTGAAGCCTCTGAGACCTCCTTTTGCTGATGTGGTATGACTTAAAATGAGAAGAAACATAGTGACTGTAACAATGGGCTTAAGCATAAAAAGATCATGTGCATGGCACGGTGTTGGGTAGTGTTTCATTCTGTTGTACATGAGGTCACCATGTGTCGGATCTGACACAACAGCACCTAACAATAATATGCAAAAGAAAGAACTCTGATCAATACTCTGGCATGATATATAAAAGTTAATTTAAATGGACCTACATGTAAAATCTAAAACTGTAAAAATTCTAGAATAAAATATAGGAGAAACCCTTTAGGACCTTGATTAGGCAAAAATTTCTTAGATCCAATAACAAAAGCATGAGCTACAAAAGAAAAAATTTGATAAATTGAACTTCATCAGAATTTAAACCTTCTGGTCTTCAAAAAACATTATGAAAATGAAAATACGTGCCACAGACTGGAAGAAAATGTTCAAATCTGATAAAGAACTTGTATCCAGAATATATAATGAGCTCTCCAAATTCAATAATAGGAAAATAGACAACCCAGTGAAATAATAGGTTGGTGAATACACCCAGAAGCATCCATCAATGAGTCAAGGGGAGTTTTAATCACCTCCTCCTTGAGTATAGGTAGAAACCATGACTTGCTTTTAACCAATAGAGTATGAAAAAGGTGATGGGTTATCATTCCCATAATTACCTTATGTTACGTCAGACTTCATCTTAGCAGGCTGGAGAAAGACTTTCTTGGCTTTGAAGAATCAAAAGACCAGATTTTGCAATTGCCTATGGAGGGAGTCACACGACAGGGTACTGCAGACAGCCTTTGGGAGCTAAGAGAGGGCTCCAGATGAGCTGGTTGGTAAGAAGCTATGGCCCCCAGTCACACCAGTGCAAGGATCTGGATCCCACCAACAACTTGAGAAGCTTGGTAGTGGATTCTTCCTCAGTCAAGTGGCCAGCAGAGAAATCAGCCTGGCTGATACCTTGGTTGCATCCTGGTGTGACTCTAAGCTGAAGACTCAGCTAAGCCTTGCCCAGGTTCCTGCCCTGGAGAAACCAGGGGACAACAAATTTGTGTTGCTTTAAGCCATGACATTCCTGACGGTTTATTATGTGGCACCACAAAACTAATACAGTGGACAAAACTTTGGAATAGGCACTTCACAGAGTAAGACGTACAGATAGAAAATAAGCATATGTAAAGATGCTAAACATAATTAGTAATTTGAGAACTCCATAATTAAATCCATAACGACATATTACTATGTACCTTTTAAATGCACTGCAAGTGTTGGCAAGGATTTGAAGAAAGTGGAACTTGCACGTGCTGCTGGCTGATCAGCTAAATGGTATAGGCACTTTCGAAAACAGTTTGACAGTTTCTTGAAAACGAAACATATACCTACCATATGTCTCAGTCATTTCTCTCCTAGATATTTACCCAAGAGAAAGTAAAAAACATGTTCATACACAGCCCTATATGTGAATACTCACAGCATATTTATTTGTAATAGCAAAAACTAGAAATGTCCCCTACAGCAATAGGTAAATGGGTATATATTCAATGAAATACTACTCAGCAATTAAAAAGAATGAACTGATGATACCTGCTACCACATGGATGAATCTCAAAATGATTATACAGATGAAAAAAGAATACATACTGGGTGATTCCACTTATATTAAATTCTAACAAATGCAAACTAATCTGTGGTGACAGAGGGCAGATCACTAATTGCCTGTGTATGGGGAGAAGCAGAGGGAGGGCCTGCAAAGCAGCACAAGTGAACGTTTGGGAGTGATGGATGGGTTCATTATCTTTATTGTGAGGATGATTTCACTGATGTATACATATGCCAAAACTTATAAATAGGTGTCGTTTACTGTGTGTCAATTATGCCTCAATAAAGCTGTTAGATTGGAAGAAGAAGAAGAAGAGGAGGAGGAGGAGGAAGGAGAAGGAGAGGAGAAGGAGAAGGAAGAGAAGGAGGAGGAGGAGGAAGAGGAGGAAGAGGAGGAGGTGGTGAAGAAGGAGAAGGAGAAGGAGGAGGAGGAGGAGGAGAAGAACAACAACAACAACAACAACTAATTTGGTGAAGGAGAATGACAAAGAGGGTGTTTTAGATAAGAGGTTCAAGAAAGGATTTCTGGGAAGGTATCTCTTGTGTAGAAACTTGAATGAAGGAAGTGATCAATGTGACTATCTCAGGGAAGAGTATTCCAGGTAGCAGGAACAGCAGGTGCAAAGGCCCTGATTGTGACTACACTGGGCACATGAGAGTACAATGTGGCTGGAAATGGTGAGTAAAGGGCAAAGGAAGGTTAGAGGTAGGAAGGCCTAGATCACATCTAATATATTCTGAGAGAGCTAGAGATCTATTAAAACTGCTTTGCACTAAGTCATGACATGGTCTGACATGTTTTTAAACTAACATTCTAAATGATGTCTACCATCATAAACTATAAGAAGGAAGAATACGAGCAAAGAAACCAGGACTGTTGCAGTAGTTAGTCAAGACATTGTGGTGACCGGATCCAAGAGAGTTGGTGGAGGCAGCATTGTTTTGAAGGTTAAGCTGGCTTATTATGCTTATAGGTTGCAGGTAAAGAATAAAAGGATGAGAAAAGTCAAAGCTTATTCCAAGGTTTTTTGGTCTGAATCCTTGGAAAAATTAACTTGTGCATGATTAAAATAGAAAACTTTGAGCAGCCAGATTGTAAGAAGTATTTCTTTTAGGATATGTTAAATCCAAGGTGTCTTTGAAACTATCAAGCAAGCTAGATATATCAGCCTGTAACCAGAGGAGTGGAGTCAAGGCTGCTACTGGAAATACAAATTTGGGAAGAAACATAAAAAGGAGGTTTGATAACTGGCATCTGCAGAATTCCACTATTAAGAAGTCAGGAAGATGAGAAAAACCCAGCAAAGAAGGCTGTTAAAAAGAGCAGAGAGCCAGGGTAAGAAAGTGCTACTTGAAATACAGTGATCAGCTGAGACTAACATGGCTAAGAGGCCAGCCTGAGGACTCCGAATTGACCACAGAATTTAGCAACAGGCAGTAGGATCCACTTATGGGAGGTGTAAGAATGAAAGATCGGTCAAATGGGCACACGGGAGAACAGAGCAAAGGAAGTGGAAACAAGAAGTATTCACAAGTTTTTCTGTCAAAGCAAGCAGAGAAATTGAACAGGAGCGGAAGGGATGTGGGGGTCAAGGGAGATTCTTTTTTTAAAACAGATTGAAGACATTATGGCATGTTTGTATTCTGATGGGAACTCTCCAGTAGAGAAGTAAAAATTAATGATGCAGGCAAGAGAGAAAGAGAGAGGACAATTGCAGAAAAAAAATGTCCTTGAGCTCTGGGAGCTGCCGAAGATAAAGATGAAGAGGGGAGAAGAATTTCCCTATGGAGGCTTTTGCCCAAATTGACCACTCTTGAAGCTGTTGTTGTTTTCATGGTTGTTAGGTGCCATCAAGTCATTCCAACTCAAACTGACCCTATGTACAAACAGAATAAAATAGTTCTTGATTTTGTGCCAGGCACAAGATCTTCTTTTATGTTTAAGTCCATTGTTGCAGCCACTGTCTCAACCCATCTAGTTGAGCGTCTTCCTTTTTTTCATTGACCAGCCACTCTCCCAAACATGATGTCCTTCTGCAGGGATTGGTCACTCCTGACAACATGTCCAAAACACATCAGACACACTCTAGCCATCCTAGCTTCCAAGGAGCATGGTAGTTGCACTTCTAGGACAGATCTGTTGTTTCCAATTAAAAAGCATCAATTCATCTCTTGTCTCCTTTATTCAATGTCCAGCTTTCACAACCATATGATGTGACTGAAAATAACATGCCATGAGTCAGGCACACCTTCATCTTCGATGCGACATCTTTTCAGCAGTTCAAAGAGGTCTTTTGCAGCAGGTTTACCCAATGCAATGAATCTTTTAATTTCTTGACTGCTGCTTTTGTGGGTAGTGATTGTAGAAAGAAGTAAAGCAAAATCTTGGACAACCTCAATCTTTTTTCCATTTATCTTGAAGCTGTGTGCTCATTCAGTTGTAAAGGTTTTTGCTTTTCTGATGTTGAAGCACAACCCATTCTGAAGGCCGTGTTCTTTGATCTTCATCAGTACATGTTTCAAATCCTCTTCACTTTCAGCAAGCAGTGTTGTGTCAACTGCATAATGCAGGTTGTTAATGAGTCTTCCTACAATCATGATGCCACATTCTTCATAAAGTCCAGCTTCTCAGATTATTTGTTCAGCATAGAGATTGAAGAAGTATGGTGAAAGGATACACCTCTGATGCACACCTGTCTAGACTTGAAACAAGGCAATGTTTCCTTGTTCTGTTTGAATGACTGCCTCCTGGTCCAAGTACAGATTCCTCCTGAGTATAATTAAGTGCTCTGGTATTCCCATTCTTTGCAATGTTATCTGTAATTCATTGTGATCCACACAGTCAAATGTCTTTGCATATTCAATAAAACATAGATAGACATCTTTTGGGTATTCTCTATATTCAGCTAATATCTACCTGATATCAGCAATGATGTCCCTCATTCCACATACTCTTCTGAATCTGGCTTGATTTTCTGGTAGTTCCCTGTCTATATACTGCTGCAGTCACTTTTGAATGATCTTTAGCAATATGTTACTAGCATGTGATATTAATGATATCATTTGATAGTCTCCACATTCGGTTGGATCCCCTTTCTTAGAAAGAGGTACAATATGGATCTCTTCCAGTCAGTTGGCCAGGGAGGTGTTTTCCAAATCTCTTGGCATAAACAAGTTAGTACCTCCAGTGCTGCATCTGTTTGTTGAAACATCTCAATTGGTGTTCCATCAATTCTGGGAGCCTTGTGTTTCACCAATGCCTTCAAGTCAGCTTCCACTTCGTCCTTCAGTACCATTGGTTCCTGATCATATGCAACTTCTTGAAATGGTTGGTCATCCACCAATTCTTTTTTGTATACTGACTCTGTATATTCCTTCCATCTTCTTTTGGTGTTTCTACATTGTTTGATATTTTCCCTGTAGAATCCTTCACTATTGCCACTCAATGCTTTAATTTTTTTCTTTAATTCCTTAAGCTTGAGAAAAACAGAACGTATTCTTCCCTTTTGATTTTCTATCTGCAGCTCTTTGCAAATGTCATTATAATATTTGATTTTGTCTTCTTGAGCTGTCTTTTGAAATCTTCTATTTACTTCCTTAACTTTATCATGTCTTGCTTTTACTGTAACTACTCTATGTTCAAGAATAAGTTTCAGAGTCTCTTTTGACATGTAATTTGGTCTTTCTTTTTTTCCTGTCTTTTTAATAACTTTTAGCTTTCCTCATGAATGATGTCTTTGATGTCATGCCACAATTCATCTTGTCTTTGGATATTAGTGTCTAATGAATTAAATCTGTTGTTGAGGTGGTCTCTAAACTCAGGTGGGGTATACTCAAGGTTATACTTTGGCTCTCATACACTTGTTCTGATTTTCTTCAGTTCCAGTATGAACCTGCATATGAAAAGTTGATGGTCTGATCCACAATCAGCACCTGGTCTTGTCCTGACATTTGATATTGAGCTTTTCCATCATCTCTTTCCACAGATGTAGTCAATTTGGTTCCTGTATGTTCCATCTGGTGACTTGTATGTGCATAATCACCGATACAGGAAGGAAACAGGAAGGAAACAGGAAGGAAAGGGTCAGGCAGCTGGAATCAACACAAGCATATGATATCCCAGGCTCTTCCTTGTCAGGCCTCTCAGCCACCATTGGAGGGCTTTTTTCTAGCCTCTCTTTTCAAAATCAGGCAGCCAAGCCTCCAAGACCTTCTTTATCATGCACAGCCAATCTCAGCTTCACAGAGCCTGCAAGCAGATCATCCTGAGCACAAGGTAGCTGCTCCCTCACCCTGCACATTCCCAGGCCTGCTCACCGTCATGCCATCCAAACACAGAGCCCAGGTCTGAGGCCAACACAGTGCAAAGCTGTTTTATTGACCCCATTGAGCTGTAGCCCAGCTTCACGGTAAAATATGGACCATTGGTTTTCTTGCCACCCTGTTCCCCCACAGATGTAAAACCACAGAATGCAAAAGCTAAAAGAGACCTCAGAGATCACCCAGTCCACCCTCTATTTCCATAAAAAGAAACTGAGGCACAAGCTACATAGGCCTGTGCCCAAAGGCAAAGCAGAGCCAATTCTCATCTCATTACCCTTGAGCTGTCAGACATCATCCTTCCCATCCCCAGAGATGTCAGTGCACGCGCCCGTGTGTACAAAACCGATTTGAAGATGCAAATTGACTCCATCCAATTTCATCCAACTGTCCACGGAATTTAAGAGCTCTGCTGACGTGCACAGAGCAAAGAGTAAAGTGGCCCCCTGAGAGACATAGCCTTGGAAATGGCCTCTCGTGTCCCTGTCCAAGGTGCTAGGCAAGCAGAGGCCATCAGGAAGAAATCTGTATCCTCAGGGTCCAAGGTACCCTTCTTGGGTAACGAGGTGGGAGGGGAAGCAGATAAGAGATAAGAGACGCTGGAATCCCTCTGACTTGGAAAGGGATTGACACCTTTACCCAGGACTACCCATGTGCTTGCTTGCAGGGTTGCTATCTGAAGTAAATATGTGTTGTTGGAGGAGTTATGGGCTGAAACGGCTTGCGATGAGTTTATAAAGAGGGTGAAAGAAACAAACATTCAAAATGACACTGTTGCTCTCAAGGAGACCGAGGAATGAGCCCTGTATGCTAGAGACTCCAACACAGGGGATCAGCCTCCCCAAAACCTGGCCCTCTGTCTTGTCAAAAGGATTCACTCAAAAGTAGATAAATCGATTACAGCTCCACAGATTAGATCAGTGGTTTTTAGGTACTTTTAGAGGCAAAGCATTTTTTCCAAACAACATCTGACCCAGAAGATGATGACTACTAAAGCAACTGTGCATGAAGCAAGAGCAGCATGCTTAGCAAGGAGCCTCTTGTCTTACCCTATACCTCAAAGACAGTTCTACAGGATTGTGGGGTTTCCAGAAAAGTAAAAAAAAAAAAAAATCACTGTATTAACTCACAAAATATCTTCAGAACTCTGCCCTGCCTCACTCTTTAGGTGTGCCTAGTCCTACCCTTTCCCAGTCTATAATGAATCACATGCAACCCCTCTACCATAAGTAGCAAGACCTTCACCCCCAGTTGCAAAACTCTTTGGTTACAGGAAGATCTAGACTTCAGCATATATATTTTTTTTTTACTTGCACCCTGTGCTTTCCTGCTTCCTGTTCTCAGCATCATAGAGACTGATACTATCTACCTCTTATTTCTAGATTCCACTGTGCCCTGACGTGTAACTGGGATTGGCCTCATGTCTCACCTATTTGAATGAAACTTCTGAGCCCTCTCTCCTGCAGATGCTGTCAACAATCTGGCCATACCTCTACTCTGTACATGCTAGTGGTATCTTTCTGTAAGTGCACGTACCTCTCTACATGAGAGCATTCTTTCAGTCTGAAAATCCTCTGTGAAGACCAAGGAATGTTGAGTCAGTATACCCAGGAAGAACTATCAGTCAATAGTCCTTAGGTAAGATAATTCTGAGGAATGTCATCATGTGCTTCCAACCTTCCTAGTAGAATTAAAGCCAGGTTTCCACAGGAGTAACTCATGCAAAAACATACTCTTTTCATCTTCCTTCCCTTCCTTAACTCTGATACTCTCCCACTGTCTTTTGTGGTCACTTCCCAAGTAAATGTGGTTGTTCTTGTTGTTGGTAGGTGCCGTCGAGTTGTGTCTGACTCATAGTGACCCTACGTACAACAGAACGAAACACTCCCCCATACTGTGCCATGCCCAGCACTTATGTCAGTGCTTCTCTGTTATTCATAAAATTTTCAATGGCTGATTGTTTCAAGATTGTTTCAGGAGTGGATTGCCAGGTCCTTCTCCTGTTTTTGTGGTCCTGGGGATTGAACCTGGGGCCTCAGAGAGTACAGAGTGACACTTTAACAACAGAGCTGAAGTCCAGCCCAAATAAACTATAGGCACTTATATCTGTGGCTCAAGAAATTATTTTGGGAGAACCAAATCTAAGACATTTGGTGCCATAATTTGAGTCAGAAGCAGATCTCCAGAATGAGTTTCTAGAATAGGATCGCATGCCATCCAGATAATAACAACATAAGTACCCATAACACCAGACCTGGTAAATGGAATACAAAATTGGATTGTGGGCAGTTTATTGACATGAGAGCACTTTCCCATGACACCATATTTAATTCCTTGCAAGGAGATTCAGAACCAGTTCTAAAACAATGTTTGCATGACTCCCCAAAGCTTGGACACAATTATGGCCTACAATCTATGAACTGGAAATGCCATAGCTGCCTTGGCAGGGTACTGAAGAAGGGTAGAAACAATAACAATAACATAAGTAATGTAGAGACAAGCCCAGTATATTCTAGTATCATGATTACTAATACACTCTCCTGTAGTAAAATGAATTAAGCTGAGGAACAAATGGAAAGAAAAACACTCACTTATACAATAGGTCTAGCACTTTGCTGCTCAAGTGTGGTCCCTGGGCCAGTAGTAGCTCAGGGACAGTTTGATGTCAGTCTCTGACAAGATAAGCACAGAAACAGAAAATAAACATATGGTAACATCTAAATCAATTTGACAGAGTAATTTTACATCTTTTGGATATAACAATTTTAAAAATTAGACGTCACAGATGTATTATTTTCCTAGTAATTCATCAGTCCACAAAAGATGTTATTAAACAAATTCTTAACAGATTGAGAAGTATGAGCTTAGACTTTAAAATTATAGGGGTTGTATTAATTAATAATTGCAGTTGGTTAAAATAACTATCAACTTAAAGCCAGAAAGACTCTAGGAACATATTAAAAGAACATCATCTCCCGCAGCTAAGAGGCAGACTGAGCTGAAAATCAGACTCAATATCTGATTATGACAAAAAAGGCTGGATTCGCAGTTTAGCAAGTTTTCAATGCTAACAGCAGAAACCTGGTAAGAAATGAATAGGACCATGAGACCTGCAATAAGGACATTCTGATTGATGCCCTTAAGTCCCAAATTCCCTGAATTCTCTGGGACCAGCAAAAGTACCATTTTCCCCCATGCCGAAGAGCAAACTCTTCATTTGCCTTGATCCATGATAAAACCTCACCAGAGGCTAAAGGCTCACAGGATGATGCTTATCTTCTTCAAAGTCTGCCTATACCTCTCTTGTTCCTAGACCATATCTAGAATCAAGCCTCAGCATAACTTGACTAGAGAAATATTGTACTTCTTAGAGGAAATGTTCTACTTGCAAAAAAAATTAAGCTGCTACAAAAGCAGAAGGAACTTGAATAATATGCTTGGAAATGGATCTTTAGAGCACCAGACCGGGTAAATGGAATACAAAGTTGGATTATGGGCAGTTTATTGACATGAGAGCACTTTCCCATGACACCATATTTAATTCCTTGCAAGGAGATTCAGAACCAGTTCTAAAACAATGTTTGCATGACTCCCCAAAGCTTGGACACAATTATGGCCTACAATCTATGAACTGGAAATGCCATAGCTGCCTTGGCAGGGTACTGAAAAAGGGTAGAAAGGCTCAGAGAGATCCCGTTGTTGGATTGAAGTTATAAAATTAAACTGAGAACCTGCTAACTGGCTGTGGTCCTCCCAGAGGGCCCAGAGGACATTCCTCACTAAATCAATAAAGTAATGGGACACTGTGATCAGCAGTTCAGTGGTGGCTGTTTCCCTGGGAGCAGAGAAAACGGTGGGAGATGTTGCCATGGCTCTCAAATGTCAATGGAGCTAAGATTCTGAAACAGCCAGTACCAAGTCAGAAACAAAGTGAATGTCATGCATGATGGCAGTAATGCTAGACAGATAACCAGGAGCCATGGGGGACCTTTAGGAAGCTGTTCCAATGACTAATATTCATGATGTTCCCAGAGGTGAAATAAATGCTCTTTGCAAACAAAAGTCTTGCTTGGGTTATATAACTAAAAATGACCAAGAGAGGGTGGTCAGAGACTGATATAATCAGTTACAATAGAAAATTTTAATCCTCTGTACCCCATCATCATTTACTAATAAAAGGTGAAATTTTTTTAAAGGTAAAGAAAATTGTAATCCTTTATCCAGTTTCCAGATCTGAGACAGTTCTTGGATCCAGAGACTATTCATGAAAGAAGGGACCAGGCACCTTGATGAAGGACTCTGGAAATACTAAAGAATATATATACAGTAATGATACCTCTATTCCTTCCCTAAAATGACTCTGGCATTTACCAAAGAATTGTATGCTGGAGAAGAGATAATGCCCAGAAGTTGCAAAGACTGTTAGTTGGATATACAGTCTAAGCATATGGAAACCACTACCAAAACACCACCCTGTTGGGGGTGGGGGGGGATCATAGAGATGCCATGTAATACACGTTGTTGTTGTTCTTGTTGTTGTTGTTAGGTGCCGTCGAGTCGAGTCCGACTCATAGCGACCCTCATAGGGTTTTCAATGGCTGACTGTTTCTGGATTGCCTTGGGAGTGGATTGCCAGATCCTGTTCCCATCTTTGCAGTGCTGGGAATTGAACCCAGGACCTCACAGACTGTAGCACAGCGCTCTACCAACTGAGCTAAATCCCAGACCCGTGTAATGCATAGGCCCTGCCAAATGTCCACCTCAATGGATTGTGAGCCTCATTCTGTCATTTACATTGTTTCTAGGTGGATAATCCATATGGATATACATAGCAGTGGCAGAACTTTCCTTGATCTGTACAATAGAGTCACCAGAGTAGAAGGGCCAGGTGAAAAACTCCTCTGTCATATTCACACACGTCCATATGCTCACCTACACAAATTCAAATGCCCATAGTCACATTCAAATGCACCCACATATCCATCCACCTACACACACCCACACAAGCACACATACCCACACACACACTCAAACATCCCCCACAAACATGCATTCACACACTCAAACACATGAACACTGTTACACCAGTATACACGCACACCAACACACCAAACACATATACATATGCACATTCACATCCTCTGCTGTGGTTTGGATTTTTTGTCCCCTCCAAATTTCATGTTGAAACTTAATACCTAATGCAATGGGCGGTATTGTCTTTTAGGTGGTGTTTAGGTAGGGAGGACTGTCAAAAATAGATGAAATTCTATAAAAGAACAGGTTTTCTCTCTTCTGTCCTCCCATGTAAGGACACAGCGTTTGTCCCTTCTTTGTCTTTCTGCCCTCTGTCATGTGAAGATACAAGACTCTTGCCAGACACCAGTGCCTTGCTGTTGGACTTCCCAGGCTCCAGAACTGTCAGAGAAAAAATTTCTGCTCTTTACAAATTACCCTACTTGTGCTATTATGATACAGTAGTACATAACAGACTATGACATCCCCACACTACAATCACATCCACACTCACTAAAACATACACACACACACACACACACACACACACACAAGCAAATGCACACAAACTGGGCCAAGAGAATAAAATTATACTGCATCTTAGGCAGAATAATAAAGACTAATGCCAGCTTCAAACTTTAAAGGATACAAGACAATGGTCCCCATCACGTCCCCATTTAATTCAGTAGCAAAATCAGACGGCTGGTGGTAGATGGCAGTGGACTGTTAAACAACCAAGGGGTGCCTCAACTCAACTGCAACTCTGTTGCCAGATATATTTGCACAACAGACCCACACAGCCTCCAGCCCTTCCTATGCAGTTTTCAATCTGGTGAATGCATTCTTTTCAGTCTCCCTCAAGGAGGAGCAGAACCAGTTTACACTCACTTGTTATGCATAGCTCTACACGTGAATGATTGTCCCTGATCTGTTTAACTCTTCTGCTCTCTGTCCCTATGTAGTTCAAAGAGATTTTGATTTTCTGAACTTTGCAAGGAACATCAGACTGGTGCATTATAATGATAACATCATAATAATGCTGGTGAGCAGGAAATGGCAATACTCAGAAACCTTGGTAAGATATGTGTATCCAGGGTGGGAGATAAGCCCTGCAAACACTCAGAGCCTGCCACATCATATGGTTTATAAAGGTCCAATGATCTGGGACAGACAGAGATGTTTTCTATGAGGCAAAAGAGAAATCATTACACATGATATAGTTTGATATAGGATTGAGTGTGTTCCTTAAGGGTTCATGTTTTGGGAGCTTGGTCTGCAGTCTGGTGATGTTAAGAGGTGGTGGGAACTTTAAGAGGTAGAGCCTAGTGGGACATTGTTAGGTCATTGAGGTGCTACCCCTGGAAGAGGTTGATACTGGTCTCTTGGAGTGAGCTAGTTATTCTCATGAGGGGGATCTGGCCCCTCCCCTCTCTGTGACTTCCTGTCTTGCATGTGGCCACTCCCTCTCACACTTTCTCCTACCATTGTGAGGCCATCCTCCATGACCTCGTCACCAGAGCCAAGTTGATGCTTAGGCCATGCTCTTAAACCTCCAAAACTGGATCTGAACAAATTTCTTTCCTTATTAAGAACATAGCCTCAGATATTTCATTATAGTAATAGAAAATTGACTCATACAAGCCTTTGACTGTCTCTCCTTAAATAGAGAGGCCCCAACTTTAGTACCATAAAACCAAGCAGATACCAGGGTGCTAGCAATATCTGAGGTAGATGATAATGTTGTGTGGAGTCTCTGCTGAGATTAAAAAGGGAATCACAGTACAAAAGCCTAGGATTCTACAGCATATCTATACTATCTGCAGAAAATAAATACATCAGTTAATTAACTAATTAATTGAAAGCTTTACCATTAAAGAAGCAACTTCAAGCATGCTAATGGGTCCTTGTAGGGACTGAGCATGAAGCATCAAGGAACAATGAGACCAGTGAAATCTATCTGGCTATTTTCAGATCCACCAAGTCACAAGTTGTGTGGATACTAAAGCATTCTATAATTTAGTGAAAGTTGGCACATTTAGCATCACACCCAACCAGGTCCAGAAGGCACAGAAAGTTGACCTGGATCTCATATCACCTATTTTTGTTGCACCAATTTTCTTTCAGCTCATACTTATAGCAAGTTCCCTGTTTC
Source organism: Pedetes capensis (assembly GCA_007922755.1). Taxonomy (NCBI): domain Eukaryota; kingdom Metazoa; phylum Chordata; class Mammalia; order Rodentia; family Pedetidae; genus Pedetes; species Pedetes capensis. The sequence goes on from VMDO01005052.1 coordinate 25,653, forward strand.
CAGATGATGGAGAAACCTTGTACCTGAATCAGATAAGTCAATTCCATATACTGGTTGGACTTAAGAATAAACTACTATCTTCCTACACCCTAAGTCATTAGTGGTGCTAAAAGTCAGCAAGGAAGGGAAATCCTCTGTGGATCATCAAAATCAAGAGACCTTTGAATACTTCAACTGTTCACCAATCTTATCTTGGGAGAAAGAACCTATGGTTATGATATTCACATATTCCTGGCAGCATTGAGTGACTTATCTGGTTATGCCCAAAGCCTGGAAAGAGCAAGATTGGAAGATAGAGACAAAGTATATGGATCTTTCTCCATGCCTGCCGATATAGCATCCCATAGAAGAGATATTGAGCAGCTAAACAGACAAGATTCTGAAGTCAGACAGCCTCTGACCTTGACCAACCCAGTAAATGGATCCAGGATGACAGGCAAGGAGGCTACCTAATATGGGCTTCTTCTTTCTGAGACCAATCTTACTTCCAGGGACTCTTGTGAACCCTCTTGATTAATGCTGAGTCCTCAGTATGGTACCATCCTTCAAGGAAAGCAAGAAGTCTCTTCATAGCAAATTAATGATGTCACAGTGCCTCCACCCTGGAAGATGTGTTTGTTCTTATTGTATTGACACCTAGTATAGGTGAATAATTTATCACCGATCTGCAGCCATAGCCCTGTGGCATCCAATCCCATCAGATCTCGGAAGCTAACCAGGGTCAGGCCTGGTTAGTAGTTGGATGAGAGCCCACCTGGGAATACCAAGGGCTACAGGCTTGGGAGATGGACCCAGTAACCCACTCCCAAAAACCAATCAGCCATTGAAAACCCTGGGAATAGCAGAGAAGCACTAACACTACTATTTCGCCTATTGTATGTAGGATTGCTATGAGTTAGACACCGACTTGAAGGCACCTAACAACATTGATCTAAGATTGGAAAATCCAAGAGGACTCATCTGGAGGGGGGAAGGCACTAGTGGCAGGGGAGAGAGAGCAACATAAGGTAAAGAGGGAATGAGCAATTCCAAAGTGCAGGCAACTAACTGTATGTATGTAGAATGCAACTGTATGAAAATGCCGTAATGAAGCTCCCTATACTGCATGCAGCCTGCAGCAGTAGCCCTGTGGCATCCGATCCCGTCAGATCTCAGAAGCTAAGCAGGGTCGGGCCTGGTTAGTACCTGGATGTGAGACTGCCTGGGAACACCAGAAGCTGTAGGATTGGGAGAAGGACCTGGCAACCCCCTCCCAAAAATCAATCTGCCATTGAAAACCCGATGAACAGCAGAGAAGCACTGACAATAGTGTTTCTCCTGTTGTACAGAGGGTCGCTATGAGTCGGATACCAACTCGACGGCACCTAACAACAACAACAACAACAACAACATACTGCATGCAACTTAAAAAAAGGATCCTTCTGTTCCTCATAAATATGCACAATTATTATTACATGTTAATTTTAAAATGTTTTAAATGTTTGGGGAGGTAGAATTAACAATCTTAATTTTATTATGACACCAGATATACATATATATATATATATATGTACTGAATTATTACTCTATACCCAAAAAATATATACAATGAAGACACTTAAAAAAAAACCTCTTGGCTCATGGATCCTAGCAAGGGATGCAGGTATTTCTACCCCAAACCAGCACATAAAGGGAGATCCCAAAGGCAACAGAAGGAAGAATGAAGACATCTCGGCAAAAGAGACAAGCAGAAGGCACTGAGGAAAGGCTTAAGGGAGGGGAAGGAAGAGGAGGGAAACCATGAGCACTGAGTCAGCCCAACAGAACATCCGTGCACACACAACCAAAGGGGAACAGCCGCAGAGACCACAAATGAAACCAAAAGTTGTTATGGCAACTGGATCAGGTGGGTGGGCACTTGTGCCCACTGCATTTGCAAAATTAAGGCAAGCATTGCATTTTGCTAACTAATTAAATAATGCCTTCTCAATCTTTCCACTCTCCCAGCCACCAGGCACAGCAGAGGACAGGGGCTGAGGACCTACAGCTCTTATGTATTTCCTATGGGGACCAGAGGACTGGGATTTAACTCAGTTGGTAGAGCGCTGCGCTGCAGTCTCTGAGGTCCCAAGTTTGATTTCCAGCACCACAAAATGGGAGAAGGACATGGCAACCCACTCCCAAGGCAATCCCGAAATAGTCAGCCATTGAAAACCCTATGAGGGTCGCTATGAGTCGGACTCGACTCGATGGCACCTAACAACAACAACATGGGGACCAGAGAGCCACCCACTGGGTGGTTCTTACCAAGGGAGATGGGGTTGGGAGTGGGAGGCACTTGAGCCCATCCCTTCTCTTTGGGAACTGTGAGCCAAAGGCAGTTTCAGGCAGAACATGCAAAGGCACAGGGGTCTCCCCTGGAGCTTCCTAGACAAAGGGCAATGAAAGGCAGGTTCAGACCGGCCACGTGCGTCCTTTGCACCAGTCAGCTGTAGCCCACGACTACAGCAGCAAGCAGGCACCGACATCTGGGTCCCTGGGGAGGGACCGACACAGGGACCAGAGTCCAAATCCTGTGTCGAGTCACTGTGAGGCTCCCAGCAGCTGCACAAACAATGCAGCTGTCTGCAGGAGAGAATTTAACAAATAAATATATAAAGGGGAAAGAAACCTTTCTGAGGACTCCAATGCACCATCTTAGCAGATTCTCTCTGGGGAAATAAATTACACATAACACCGCGCACAAACACAAATGCAGCTGGCAGCACGGTGGTACTTGTCTCCACAGGGAAATAAACTCCAATGTCTATATATCTCTATCTATAGATACATACACAGGAAAGGTCACACCACGTCTCCTTCAGCGCTCCTCTCGCTGGAAATTAATAATTTTGTTGGTGTTTAGCCCCAGCAAAGGGAAGCCTCCGGCAAAGTAGCTCTCCTCCACGCGAGCGAGCCAGGCCCATGGGCAATGCATGAAGGACGAGGTGCGAGACGAGGGTGCAGGGATCTGTACGGGCTGAGCAGCCCAGGAGGTGCCAGCTGATGCAAGGAAGCCAGCCAGGGCCTGGGGATGGTGTGTCACCCCACAGATGGCTGAGGACACTGCAGTGGTCCCTGCTCCCTGCTCGTGGTGGTGGGCCTATGGGTGTGTGTTTAGGGACAGGGCAGGTCCTAAACCTTCCCTCCACGGCTGCCCCCAACACAGCTTACAATGACAAGTGCTGCTACGTTTGAAAGCTTTGGAGCCAGAAGGAGTCTCACTTTATCAATGAGAAACCAAAGACTGGAATTGAGGGTAAATTTGAATGTAAGCTCCCTGAGGGCAAGGTTGTATATCTTTTGTTTATTGTTGTGACCAGAACCTGGCTCATGAGGAAAGGAGGAAAGAGGGAAAAGAGGGCAGGCAGAAATACTGGACGTCCTGTGTCCAGTCAGCTCTGTCTCTACACATCCAATGTCTCCATCAGGGTGGACAAAAGGGTATAGCAGCTCTGTGTCAGCAGCTGCAGCCACAACAAGGTTGTGCTCAGAGTCTGAGTGGAGTTGGAAGGTGGTCTTGATGGCACCACAGCACGTGGCACAGTTCCACTGATCTGGGGGTCTCTTTCATTTTCTATCCACAGACCCACGTCCTGCAAGGAACCTGTGCATGAATGTTCTCTATCACTGCAGCCCACCTTGATAGCTCCCTTCTCCAGCCCCTCCTTCCTTGGGTCTGCTGTCCCATCAGTGCCACACGATTCCCCTCTTGTATCACGTGCAAGTTTGTACCTTGTGACACAATGCCGGTTCACAGCTTGCCAATGCACATGTACACCCCGGCTCCTCCAGCCAGAGGCAAACTGAGCCTGAGAGGGTGTTGCATGCATCAGAACTCATTAACAAATGAGTAATGGGTTGAGCAGGGCTTGGATTTAGCTCAGTTGGTAGAGCACTGCTCTGCAGTCTCTGCGGTCCTGAGTTCAATTCCCAGCACTGCAAAATGGGAGAAGGATGTGGCAACCCACTCCCAAGGCAATCCCAAAACAGTCCGTCACTGAAAATCCTATGAGAGTCGCTGTGAGTGAGACTTGACTTGATGGCACCTAACAACAACAAGTGGGTTGAGGGATCAATGCACAAACCAACAGACACAGAGGTTTCAGGAGGACAGGAGATGGACCACAAGAAGAGTGTACAGGAACGCTGATTCCGGTTCTGCAATGGCTGCCTGCTCCCAATTGAAGCCTCAACGACTCCTGGCACATCTGGAGTTGCAGCATGGTTTTCAAACATTGCAGTCATTTCTGCCTCCCCTCAAGAATCCTCCAGACTTACTGCTGCATGCATGCCTAACCCTCTCTGGTCCCAGCACGCCTCACCCTCTTCTCTGGCTGGCTGTACCTCTCCTTCTCTTCTCAATCAGCCCCGTTTGAATTTGGCTGCAGATGGTTCACCGTGCTTGGACTTGAAGATCGCTAGCAGGAGACCTCTGCGCTTGCTCCATGGTGCTGAAGGCCAAGACCTGGAGCAAGAGCTTTTGGCTCCTTCCAGTGCCTAGAACCCAGGATTTGTTCAAGTAGGAACCCCAGAGCCTCCAGCCCCTGCTGGGAGGGAAGGAGAAGAACATCAGGACAGAAGCCCCTCAGGGGTGGGAACTGGGAGAAGCACCAAACCCTAGGAATCCAGGCCCAAACCGAGGCCCCCTGCAGGCCTCCATCAATGTCAAGGCCAACTGGCCTCAGTCATCTTTGTCAGAAGAAGCCCGACCTGGTTCTGGGTGGGGGAGGGGCTGCTTTTGCCCTTTCGCTGGCATGTTCGTCCCAGAGAAACTAGGGCTGTCCTTCCTGATCAGCTTCGGGGCTGTAAGTCCCCAGGGAAGGAGAAGGAGAGGTCAGGAGAGGCGATGTCACTTCCCATCCAAGTCTAGCGCGAAAGCAGGGAGAGGAGTTGCCTGCGACAGTCTCTAATGCATCATCACAGATTCCCTTCCCTTCCAGGCAGGGGGAAGGCGGCATGATGCAGGCAGAGCAGACTGCCAGCTGCACGCTGCCAATATGCGTGGGCCAAGTCCAAGGTTATATCTCGGGCCCAAGCTGGACAAGACCCAAGAGGTGGGTGGTCCACTAATTCCATCAGTTTTACACATTTGCTCTATGCCAGGCTTCAGGGTTACCATGGAGAGGCAGAACAGCCCAGTCCTTGCCCTCACTGAGTCCATGCTCTAGAAACAGGCCACAACAACTCTGTGATGAGTGTGCTTTGTTGAAGGACAGGATGCCAGGGGACACCTGGGGGAGGGCAGAAGAACACACGCCACTGAGATTTCAGTGCTGCTGGACCAAGCAGGCAGTCAGGCAATGCAATGTGGGGCTACCCCTGTGAGTGTGGGAGGAGGCCACACCTAGGTCTCAATTTCGTCTCTCCTCTTACTACTTGTGTGAGCTGGAGTGAGTAATTTAGCTTCTCTGTGCCTAGGGTTCCTCCTGCAAAAGGGAAACAGGAAGATAAAAGTAGCTATGTCATAGGGTTGTTGTGCAAATTAAAGAGGAAAATGAATGCATGAAAGCCCCAGCACAGAGTAAACTGAGCCAGTGTCAGCTGTTGCCATGGCTGGTTATCCTCTTAAGAAAATGATGGCCAATAGTGTTGTTGCTATTATGGCTGGGAATAATAATAGCAGTAGTAATGGGAGTTACTTCTGTTGTCTTTATTGGGTCTATCAAATCTCTCAGCAGCTGTGTGTCCCCTCCAAGCCAAGACATCCCAGGAGGGTAGTTAGGAGGGATGGCAAGAGACAGGAAAGGTCCCTATTCATATTAGCAAAGTCCCTTGGAGCCTTTGGCACAAGGAGTCATGTGGAAGTCCAGTCACTCAGCATCCAGGGAAGATCAGAGTCAGATTTCCCATATGAGCCATCATCTGGTACAACTCAAGGTGCTTCCATTCCATGGCCAGGATAAGTCCTGGACACTTGGAGACTTTGGCCAAAGGCCCCAATTATGGAAGAAGGAAGAGCACAGGGGTGGAGCCCTCAGGAGGACAGTGGGCATGCAGTAGGATGTGAAGTGGACACCAGCTTTCTGGATTGCAGTCATGACAGGGACCATATGTTCCGAGTTTGGAGCAATTCCAAAGCCCAACTCGTGCCTTGGATCTTCTTTCTTCAGGACAATGCACACAGATACACCGTAAAAAAGTTCAGGGATTGAAGGGCTCCCATTAGCACACAGGCTAAAAGAATTCCTCCAGGCAGGCCATCAGCCACCAAGAGAGGGACACCCATAAAAATGCTCACCCATGGTGTCAGTAGTGAAAACAAATGGCTTCTGGGTCCCCACATATCACATCTCCTGCCATTTTTTCCAGAAAGACACCAAGATGGCAAGCATTATGATCCCCTTGAGTTCAGGGATATCCGAATGGCCTATTGTCCTTTTCACTCAGTGTTCACCCCGCATGGGGGTCACCTGTTCTGAGCACCAGGCCTGTGGCAGGTGCCACAGGGGAACAGATCAAGGCAAATCCTCAAGGGTGTCTCGGCTCCGGGGAGGAGCAAATGCAAACACAATTAATCCGAGCTGTGGCACAGAACAGTAGGTCCCTGAAGAGAGACAGACAGATCCTATGGGAGACGAGAACAGCCGCCCCAGGGCTGGGTGAGAGAATTCCCACAGGACGCCTGGACACTGGGACCAGACTCCATAAGGATGTAGGGGAGTGCTGTGGAAGGTCATTGCGGCAGCACTGCCGGCCTTTCTATTGGACCTTGTGAAGAGACTGGGGTGGGATAACCACATTCCCTAGTTTCTGTATTCAATGCTGTGATGTCTCAGCTGACACCTGGACAGCCCCCACAGCACGACAAGCTGACAGATACAAGAGAGTCCCCAAGCTTAGGGAACCTGGTAAGGGGGAGGAGGGAAAGAGAAAGTTCTCCGTCTATTCAAAGAAAGCCATGAAGCACCAAAGGGTTCTGCCTGGGGACGTCCCCAGGAGGACCTTCCATGAGTCCCTTAGGGTGAGGACTGGTCCCTCAGTGCCTGTGACAATGCCCAGCATCCAGGGGCTGTCATGCTTTGTAACTGAGTACAGGAAAAAGAATCCCAGGACCCAGGGCCAGAGGTAGCCACAGGGGAACAGATGGACAAACAAGACCAGGCCCTGGGGCTTGCAGAGAGGAGAGGGCTTGACCACTTCATGTGGCAAGAAACCTGGCTGTGGGCTTCCCGGAAATTTCCACAGGCCCCGGTGAGAAGCAGCGAGGGGATTGGCAGAGGAAGGTGGCCCCGGGTTTGTTCCATGAGGTAGCAGGAGGAGTCCCATGCTCAAAGCCAGGCCTGAGGCTCAGGGGCTGCAGCAAGGGGAAGAAAGGGCCCTGTCTCCCCAGCCTCACACCACGGCCAAGGGGCCTTGAAGGACAATCCTATGAGGTCAGCAGAGAGAATGGAGATTGCCTCAGGCCAAAGGCCAGAACACTGGGCCACTCATGTTTCTCTAGTGACCAACCCACAGCACCATCCCCCCCACCAGAGCCCCACGGCCAGGAAGAATCAGCCCTTGTGCTGTCAGCCAGAGGTCGCGGGGGCGCCTTTTCCAAAGCTCCATTTATGTGTGCAGCTTGGATGGAGGGCTTCCTGCTGCCCAGGGACCAGGGGACTCAACAGAGCGCATTGTTTAGGGCGGGAGCAGGGGTGCAGGCCCTGGGGGCACTCAAGGTCCCAACCATTTGAACCCCTCCACCCTGCAGCCAGAGACTGTGGCCTCACACGGGCCACATTCTTGGGCTCCTTCTGGGGGATTTTGAGCCACAGGGTTTCTTTCCTCCACAGCCAGGGACATCCACAAAAATGCTCGCCTGCGGTGTCAGTATTGAGACAGACCTGTGGTGTCAGATCACCTGCCATGTTCTCATTTCAGACTCTTGATGCCCTAGGAGGTGGGTGTCCAGGGGTGCATGGCTGCCCCTGCTTCTGTCTGAGTCACTACACTTGCAACATTCCTGCAGGCATCAGCCCTTACCCTGGCCCCAACCTCGACCACTACAGTTCCCAGGCACACCGGACTTGGTCTTAGCCATGCCTTTTGGCCTCATCCCAATAGGGTGATGATATGTCCTATTTACATACAACCACCATGCTCTCTAGCCTTTGTCCCAGTTTTAATATTAATAGCATCTCCTTTCACCTTCAGAAGATCCCCTTTAGGAAGATAAATGGCTCCTTTGCTCCCTGCTTACCGAGGTCCTGAAGCCTCAGCCCTAGATGGGCTCCCTTTCTGGGGTATGTGTGACACTCTCACCATGCCCATCCACACCAGGAAGTAGGGACCCGATGGCAGGTATTGGCCCCTCAAGCAAATAATAAACTTACCAGAATGACTGTGATCTGCCCAAATCACTGAATTTGTTAATAGCATGATTTAGACTATGCAAGGGCTCTGTCCTTGTTCCCTTTTCACCAAATCATCTCATCTTCTCCACCACACAACCCATCACATCTCAACTGCAGTCCAGGGCTAACCCCTTGGGACCTACCTTTCCTGTGTGCCATTGCTCTTGAGCTGCTCCATGTTTAATGGGTCATCTTGCCCCAGATCATAAAGTCATAGAGCCCATCTACAGTATCCTCTCCTTTTCTTGGCTGAGGTATAGACCACCTGCTTATGAAATACTTGCAGAATTGACCTGGACATTGCTGAGGCCTATAGCTTCAGGGGGCACTGCAGAAGTCTAGCAAGGCTTGTTCAACACCCATGTGACAGTGGGTGGTGAGAGAATGGGCTCCCTCTAAATCATCTTTTGACTCTTCTGCCATGTCCTGAGCCAAGGCCATGTGTGGAAAGGACCCCTCCCATCCAACAGGTCCAAGAGTCCATCACAGAGATGGGCCTCAAGAGAGTGGGACTCATGGCAGGGGCCTGTTGTCTTGAACAGAGGTCCCAGGCTCCCACTTTGGGTTGTGTCAGGGTCCCAAACCCAGGCCAGGACTAAATTGCTGGGGTCAAAATTGAGGACAGGCCACAGGGATGTGCCCTCTGTCTTCACTCACCACAGTATATGAAAAATAATTAATGCAGTAACACAGTGTACAGCCCGCTCAGCTTTCCCTGCTAAATCTCCATTAGACTCGAGGCCTTGGGCAACTCTTTCTTTCTCTGAGCCTTAGGCTCCCAGTCCATAAAGTGAGTAGGTTGGACTAGAATAGCGCCGCCCAGTGTAAGTGCAATGACAGCTACAGAGGCAATTTTAAATGTTCTAGTCATTAGCAGGCTGGGGTTCAGCTCAGATGGTAGAGTGCTGCGCTGCACTCACTGATGACCTGGGTTTGATCCCCAGCACGAAAACAAAAGAAGGATCCTGAAGCAATCCCAAAGCAATCAGCCATGGAAAGCCCTATGAGTCGGACCCAACTCACAGTGACCCTCATAGGGTTTTCCATGGCTGATTGTTTTAGAATTGCTTCGGGAGTGGATTGCCACATCCTTCTCCCATTTTTACAGTGCTGGGGATCAAACCCAGGGCCTCAGAGAGCACAGAGAGGCACTCTGCCAACTGACCTAAACCCCAGCATAGTTTGTTGTTGTTATTGTTAGCTGCCATCAAGTCAGTGTCCAACTCATGGAGACTCTATGTACAACAGATGAAACACTATTGTCAGTGCTTCTCTGCTATTCATAGGGTTTTCAATGGCAGATTGATTTTTGGGAGTGGGTTGCCAGGTCCATCTCCCAAGCTTACAGCACCTGGTGTTCCCAGGCGGTCTCTCATCCAAGTACTAACCAGGCCCAACCCTGCTTAGCTTCTGAGACCTGATGGGATTGGATGCCACAGTGGCATGGTACAGCTGTATGCAAACTTGGTAGTCATATTCAAAAAGTAAAACAAAAATGCTGCCACAGTGGTACATGCCTGTAATCCCTGCTACTCAGGAGGCTGAGCCAGGAGGATTTCGAGTTCAAGGCCAGAGGCTGCCTGCACAGCCTTGCAAGACTCTGTCTCAAAATTTAAAATAAAAATAAAAAGAGGTCGGGGGTGCAGATTAGTGTTAGAGCACTTGCCTAGCATCCTCGAGACCCTGGGTTTAACTTCCCAGTACTGCAAAAAAAAGGAAAACAAAGTTTTAAAAATGTATAAAACGAATTTGAGTAATATATATTTTTAAGTGTAATATAGACAACATAGAATGAATATATGGGAGAAGGACTTGGCAATCCACTCCTGAGGCAATCCTGAAACAATTGGCCATTGAAAACCCTATGAGGGTCCCTATGAGACATGACTCAACAGCACCTAACAACAACAACAAGAATGAATGTACATATTCTTAAAGAAGTCATTTTACTTTTTATTTTGGCTTGTTGTTGTTGTTAGGTGCCGTCGAGTCGGTATCCGACTCATAGCGACCCTCATAGGGTTTTCAATGGCTGACTATTTCGGGATTGCCTTGGGAGTGGATTGCCAGGCCCTTCTCCCATTTTTGCAGTGCTGGGAATCGAACTCAGGACCTCAGAGACTGCAGCACAGCGCTCTACCCACTGAGCTAACCCCCAGCCCTTATTTTGGCTTACTGAGTTTGAAATCTGGTGTGTATTTTACACCTGCAGCACATGCTGATTCAAACCAGTCATATTCCAAGCGGCCACTACACTGGACTGAACAGGACTGGCTATTCTGAAGGTCCTTTCCAGTTCTGATGACCTGTCAGTTCATGATGATGCTTTTCCCCACAGCCTGACACCAGACTCTCCACCTCCAGGCTCCAGCCACCAGCTCCCCAGGAACCACAAGCCCACTTCCTACCCACACTGTCCTTTTATCCTATACTCTCAAGATACCAGATTTGAACTGCCTGGGCCTTCTCCCAAACTTCAAGGGCCTACCAACCCAAAGGGTGAGCTTGGTCTCCCACACCAGGCTTCTCCCAATGCCCACATGCTAAGAATGTTCTGACACAGCCCCTAAACCCACAGAACTCAACAGGGACAGAGAAGAAAGAGACAGTCCTCCCCTCAGATAGCTCTGTGGGTCTTTGCTTCATGCTCAGCATGACGCCAGCTCTGTGCTGAGCTTGAAGGTTCCAAAACAGAGCCAGATGATTGTCATGTTTTCCCTTAAAACCCTCACCCCGATGAGTAGGAGATAAACAACTGAAGGACAACATAAAACAGTCCGCAGGAAAGTGTTAGGCTGGCTACTGCACCATCACCAGCCGTATCAGTTGGGGTCTCAGCAGGAAACAGATGGCGCACTCAAGCTGGATAATTGAGGAGAGTTTAATGAGAGTACTATTTTAGAATATGTGGGAAGGGCTTAGGAAAAGCACAAGGGAAAATATGTACCACTCCCTAGGCCTGAAAAGACCAGGAGGAGGAGACTCCAGAGAAGCCAGAGAGAAAAGCTGTATGGAAAGATCCACTTAACACAGCAGTCATAACCTCAGGCAACCCCAAGGGGGAGGCCAGAGCATAGGCAACTCCCTACTCCCTCTCCTCCCATTTTGCCATCTCTACCCCTTTGTGGCATTGACTAAACCCAACGGAATCCAAAAGGCAAGGGAATCCATGGAAGTCAGCCTCCCAGAGCATAGAGCAGAGTGGACATAGAGGTGAAGGGGGCCAAAAGAAGACTGCCAGCCCAGAGACCAATATGAGAACAACATAGATGGTTAACTGTGAAGGTCAGAGTCACCTCCTTCCTTGCAGGAGAGGCAGGGCTAGGCCTGGGTACTAGAAAGAGAGTGGGAGTTGAAGAGATAAGGAAGGAGGATCCTTCAGCCTGAACAGCAGGGTCAAAGGAAGATGGCCTGAGCAAAGCTAAACGGTTGCAGATGAGTGTGAGGCCGTCAGAGATGGGGTGCCCACGATAAATCATAAGGGAACCAAAAAGTTCTCCTTCCTTCTCCAGCTCTGATTTAATGAAATTCTGGGCTCCCTTCTGGGAAAAGCTGTATTTGAACTTTGAAAAGCTGAACTTGAACCAAGAGCCTGAAAGAAGGCAAAGCCTTACAAGAGCAGATGAGGAGAAGGGTTGATGTGTGATTCTCCTATGGAGAAATCTGAGGTGCAGCAAAGCAGAACAGCAGTTTCTGGTCCAGGACAGATGGATAAATAGCTCCAGCCTCTAGATACAACGAGGAAGATAAAGGTCCAATAGGTCTAGAGCAATAACTATAATAACCTATAATAACCTGCAATGCCTAACCTGGCATGAGATCTTTGCATTAGCTCATTGGATTATCTCAATAGCCACTTGAAGGAGATAGTGGTCACTGGGGAAAGAGGTAACAAACACAATGGATACAAAATAGGTGCCACTGCATACAATATGACACACTTCATAGATCCACAATCCTTTTATTCCCACTACACAGAAAAAGGAAGCCAAAGATCAAAGGGTTAAATGGGAACTGAGACTAGGACCTGAGCTGTGATTCTAAATCTGTGTATTTTCCACACTCATAAAATAATAATAGAATAATGCAAGCCAGCATCCAATGAGACCCTGGATACATGTTGCTTTCTGAGAGGACAGAACCCTGGGTAATTAAGACACTATTGTCACAGGGCAGCAGACAACAGGTGTGAGAGTTCAGAGAACTGTAACCTGGAAGAACACATGACCGCCAGTCTCAGGGCAGAAATAGGACGTGAGCTGAGGTCCTTGCACACTCAAGTCAGTTTCCATAGAGACCACGCTCCCTCTGCTAGGAACCTTGGTCCACCCTGCTCCACCAGCTGCCTTCTTTGACAAGCCATAATAGGGACCGCCACCACAACCCAGTCTACCACTCACAATCCATTAAATCTCTGCCCCATGCAGAAAGATGCAATTCCAAGTGTACCGGAAGTATAATTCCAAGGATACAGGGTTTAGATTTAGAGCCTGTGTGCCCCATCTGCCCATCCCTGCAGGGAAACAGCGAAAAGAGAAGTAGGCTCCAGGCCACTAGCCCAGCCATCAAGCATGGAGAAAGGGCAAAGACATTAATGCTCCACCCAGGTTCATTACATCTCAGCTAGAAAGAAGGATGCTTGTCAGCACAAGCTTTCCTATTTGCAACACCTTTGGTTTGGAAATTCGGGTCATCATTTCTGATTTAGACTGTGTCTGCAACAGAAAAGCACCAGATGGTGAAAGGGTCAGCCAGTGTGCCTGGTGGCTTTGTGACTGATGCAGCCAATATGGTTTGTTTGTACCAATGTGATTCGGTGTTTAGATAAGGGGGGCATGCATGGGGATGATGGTGACAACAGAGAAGAGAATAAATGCACCAGACCATGGCTTTTATCAGACACCAAGGAGGTAGAGTCAGGAAGCAGCTGTGGGTGCGTCCTGCAGGGCTCTGCAGCACACCTGGATGCACATCAGAAGCACCTGCGGGGCCTTAAACAGCACCAATGCCGAAGCCCTACCCTGGAAATTCTGACCCAGTGGTCTAAAAAGGGACCAGAAATTAAAATCGCTTTTTTTTTTTTCTTTTTTCTTTTTTCTGGTGGTACTGGGGGTTTGAACCAGGGCCTCCCGCTTGCATGCTTTGCAAGTTCTGGACCACTGAGCTCCACCCCCAGCCCATTTTCTTTACTTTTTGAGACAGGGTCTCGCTAAATTACGCAGACTGCCTCTGGTCTCGAACTTGCAATCCTTCTGCTTCCGTCTCCTGAGCCGCTGGAATTACAGGCGTGTGCCACGACACCTGGCTTAAAATCACTTTTCAAAGCACTTCAAGTGCAACCAGAGTTGAAAAACACTGGCACTAATCAATGCTAGTTTCTCTGAAACCCCCACCTCCTTTCCCGCTCTTGTTCCCCACACCTCTGGCACCACCCATCTCTCAAAGCATTAAGCAAGAAAGAAGCGCTGAGGTTCACTGATCTCTGACTAGCTGGGTGGCCAACTTCCTTGGGTCTAAACCAGAAGTCTAGCATCTTAGGACCTGTCATTCCTAGGAAAACTGGAAGCATGGTCAGCCAAATTCTTGGGCTGCCAGCACACCCGGGCCTGACAGCACTCCACCACCCATTCCAAGCTCAGAATCTGCCTTCTCCCTTGATCTTTCCTGCTGACCCTGAGAACCCTAGAGCCTACCAGCTCCAGCTGGCCTCTGCAACAGCCCATCCCTCCTGCCACCCTGGCCTGGGGTGCCCTCCACTTGAGAAGGGCCAGGGGCAGGGCTGAGTGCCACCTGGTTGGTGCCCCCGGGCTGATTTGCCCCACATCTGAAATGGCACTGTGGGTGCTAATGGGTTCCTTCCTGTGGTCCTGGGGCTCTAAATCCAGGAGCCATTTACCAAGCAATGTGCGTATTTATTTGGGAAATTATAGAGACCTTTATTGCACACTTACGAAGACAAATAAATCCCTGCCCGTGTGGCCCAATTTGTTGTTCTAACCTGACACTTTCGTGTCATAATCACCTTTCTTTCAGCTGGTTATGGCCAAGGCTGTTAGGGATTTATTAGAAGCCTTTTTTAATGTGCTTTACAAGATGTTGTTGAGGCTATGGCTTTGTTTATGGGAAAGAGAGAGAGGGAGAGAGGAAAAGGGATGAAAAGAGGGGAGAAAGCGGGAGAGAGATGGAAGCAGGTAGCAGAACAATCGTCCACACACCTGGAAGCATCACCCAGGGATGAGCTTAATAGCAACTCTCTTTCCACCCTCCACCCCCAACTCCCGCCCCCTGCTCACCCACCACTTGAAAAACTTTGATCTCTCACTCCTGCAGTATTATTGATCTTCAGCGGTGGGAGGAAAAGAAAGACACAGACATCAAGGAGATTTTAAGATAAGACTGGGGAGGAAGAGGCCTCTTTTATAGCCAGTGAAATACCAGAACCCTTTGCTAGAGGTGAACTTTCAACCCTCTGGTTCTTTCCACCAAAGAAAAGGAAAGAAGGAGAAAGCAAATGGGAAGTCACCTCGCCATAGTCTTCCAAGCCCTCGGTGCTGGATGGAGATGGCCCATCCTTGCCTAAGGAGGGCTAGACTGAGGATGGTTGGGAGAATACAAATGGACAGTCCCAGAATTTGTTTGGCAGGGATTTAGTGAGAGCCTGGAACTAAAAAGACGAGATGGGCAAGTGAAGGTTCGCACCCCCAGGAGCTCTCCCCAAGAGCAAGGGGCACATTTGCAAGCCAACTACAACCCCAGGCATTAGCTACGCTCAAGGAGACATGCACAAATAGTGACGGGGACAGAAGTGGAAATGACAGTTTTCTGGATCAGGGGGCATCAAACAAAGGCTTCACTCAACTTTGCGCTAGGTTTGCAGAGAAGAGTAATGCTTTCCGGGGAGGGACAAGCTTTCCATGAGAGGGCAGCAGCAGAGGGCAATACAAAGGCTTGGAGAGGGCCATTTGGGCCATAAGCAGGTGTTCAGCACTTTCAGCCACCCAAGGCTTTGCTGGGAGCTGGAGGACGGCAGTGGACAAGGTAGACAAAGCCCTGACTCTGCAGCTGTCATGGAGTTGGGGGCAAGGGTCTGTAGCTCAGACTGTGAACCTGAAGAGCAGCCGCCAGAAAGAGACCTAAGAAGACACAGTAGGTCCAAATCTACCTCCCATGTAGACATCCCATGTCCCATCTACAAATAGCAATGAATCCACTGTAGCTGTATGTTGTTGTTAGGTGCCATCGAGTCAGTATCCGACTCATAGCGACCCTGCATACAACAGGCAAGCACTATTGTCAGTGCTTCTCTGCTGTTCATAGGGCTTTCAAAGGCTGATTAGTTTTTGAGAGTGGGTTGCCAGGTCAGTCTCCCAAACCTACAGCACCTGGTGTTCCCAGGTGGTCTCCCATCCAAGTGCTAACCAGGCTCGACCCTGCTTAGCTTCTGAGATCTGACGGGATCTGATGCCACAGGGCTAAGCGACTGCTGAAGAGGATGAGGCAGGAGGCTCACAAGTTCAAGGCCAGCCTGTGGCTATATAGTGGTCCAAAACAAAACTGAAAAGGTGGTCAGGAGCCAGATAGCATAAAATGCACACTCCTCCTGGCTAAGAGAAAACAGATGTCTCATTTTGTGATCTCAAAAGATCCTTGGTCCAGTGCCCATGAACACACCGGCACGCAGATCTATTTCTCCATGAAAAAACTTCAGGGCTCCTCAAAGAAATGGCTGAGTCCAGGGCTGGGGCAAGAAACACACAGATGAGAGCACAGGCACCTTGTAGGATCAGAAAGGACAGAAATGCTAAACAAAGAGAAGAGGGCATGTCAAAGGGACAGCAGCGCCCAACTGAAAGGGTCCCCAAAGACCAAAGCTGGAAGAATTTGAGCGAAATTAAAAAACATAGCACTGAACTATACAACTCAAAGTATGAAGTAAATACTCCTAAGTCCACATTAATATAAATAAATAACAAATAAATAGAACCAAATTTCCCATACACAATTCCAAATAGCTTATGTAATATAAATAAATGATAAATAAATAGAACCAAATCCCCCATACACAATTCCGAGTAACTTATGTAGACAGCCCTCTCCCTTCTCTCCTGCCCCCTCTTGTGAGCTGCGCTTGGTGACTTACTTCCAAAGAATAGTGTGGACAGGGAGGAGAAACAGGAAACTCTGCAGAGGTGAAACCTGGCGGACACTATCTCAACCCACTGACTAAGGTCAACATCAACAGTGATAAACCACATTGATAGTAGGTACCCCTGACATGAAGTGATGAGAATGGCACTTCACCCCCCCCAAAGACACACCTCCAGCCTAAATGGGAGAAAAACATCAGACAAACCCAAATTGAGGGGTGTCCGGCAAAATACCTCACCAATACTTGTCAAAACAGTCAGTCATCTAAAATCAGGAAAGCCTTAAAGAAGCTGTGACAGCCAAGGAGTGTTTAAGAGACAGGATGACTAAATATAGTGTGGGGACCCAGGTGGGATTCTGGAACAGAAAGAGGATGTTAGGGGAAAACTAGTGAAGTCTGAATAAAGTATAGAATTTTGTTAAGAGCAATGGACCAATGTTTATTTCTTAATTATGCAAAATATACAAGACTAATGCAAGATGTTAACGATAGGAAAAAGTAGGTGAGAGAGAGATGCCTGGGAATGCTCCATGCTATTTTTTAAACTTTTCTCTAAAACTATTGTTAAAATGTTTCAAATTATTTTCCAAAGATTCTTGGACTGCTGGGTGCAGATCAAGTGGTAGAAGCACAGGAAAGGAAGCAGAGAGAAGGACCATGGAGATGGGGAGTGGGGGTGAAGATGGGAGAGTGAGGAGATTGGGGGTAACTACCGGAATTTGGCTTAACCCACTGGGAGAGGATCAGCTAGGAGGGGGTGGGCAGACACAGAGATCTAACTGGAGGCTAGCTAAGTTTAAAATGCTTGTCACACATCCAAATCAAGTGTCAAACAGAATATGGATGGACAAATCTGGACCTCGGGGAAAGGAAGGAGATGGGGTTACAGGATCTAGCAGCATCCATAGTATATTTAAAGTGATAAAAGCAAGAGCCATTCTTCTAGCAAATTTCCTCTAAACACCTGCTATTGTTAAGCTACTGGTCCAGGCCCTGGAGTTATGGCAATGAGCAACACGGAAAAGAGGAAGGGGTTGTCGACAGACAGACGGAGGATGGCTGCAATGCCAGGCAGCAGGGAGTGCTGTGAGGGGACCAGAGCCGAGCCAGGTTGCTGCTAGCTTAGCGAGGGTGGCCTGGTGAGGAGAATTCCCTAAGGAGAGGCACTGGGCATGCCTGCAGAGCTGAGTTTCCTTCTGAGTGATTTAAGGGGGATCTATTTCTTTGCCCTTTCCTACTTCTAGAGGCTGCCCACGTCCCTTCGCTCGTGGCCTGTGGCCCCCTGCTATCTTCAAAGCCGGCAGTATAGCCTCTTCAAATCTCTCCCCTGCTCTCACTCTCCAGCCTCCCTCTTCCACATTTGAAGAACCTTCGTGATTATATTGGGTCCACTTAGACAATCCAGGACAGGCTGGATTCACTTCAAGGTGAGCTGATTAGCAACATTTATCCCATCCACAAGGGGCTGGGGTTTGGCTCAGTTGGTAGAGTGCTGCTCAGCACTTCTAAGGACCTGAGTTTGATCCTAAGCACCATAAAAATGGGAGAAGTACATGGCAATCCACTCTCAAAGCAACCCTGAAACAATCAGCCATTGAAAACCCTATGAATAGCAGAGAAGTACTGAGATAGTGCTGGGCATGGCAGTGTGTTAGGTAGTGTTTTGTCTATTGTACATGTTGTTGTTAGGTGCTGTCGAGTCGGTATCCAACTCATGGCAACCCTACATACAATAAGAGAAACACTATTGTCAGTGCTTCTCTGCTATTCATAGGGTTTTCAATGGCGGATTGATTTTTTTGGGAGTGGGTTGCCAGGTCTGTCTCCCAAGCCTACAGCACCTGGTGCTCCCAGGCAGTCTCCCATCCAAGTACTAACCAGGCCCAACCCTGCTTAGCTTCTGAGATCTGACAGGATCAGATGCCAAAGGCTACAACTGTAGGTCTCTGTTATACCTAGGGTTGCTCTAATTTGGACCTGACTCAATGGCACCTAACAACAACAATCCCATCTATGACCTAATTCCTACTTGCCATGTAATCAAAATATTCAGATTCCAGGAATTAGGACCTAAACATCTTTGGCAGAGGAGCATTAATCCCTGTCCCCGAGGAGTGGCACAGGAGCCTGGATATGGAAGGACAGTCAACCGACATTAGCAAGGCTTAGTGATAGGAAGGGTCTGGGATTTAGCTCAGTTGGTAGAGTGCTGCGCTGCAGTCTCTGAGGTCCCAAGTTCAATTCCCAGCACCACAAAAATGAGAGAAGGACCTGGCAATCCACTCCCAAGGCAATCCCGAAACAGTCAGCCATTGAAAACCCTATGAGGGTCACTATGAGTCAGATACCAACTGGATGGCACCTAACAACAACAACAAGTCATAGGAAGAATCCGGCATTCAGGAGTCAGGAGATGTGGGCACACACTGCTTCTTTGCAACTGTAAGCAAGGCTTGGGCAAGCCCCTTGTCCTCTCCGGGTCTCAGGTTCCTGTCTGTTAAAGGAAGACAGCAGCACCTACCTCGAAGGCCTTCTCTAAGGATTTCATCTCAATAGCAAATATGAGTATTATTCGTAACTGGCTGCATGGGTACGTGGGATTGCAGGGAAAGGAAGCACAAAAGCAGTATGGGTACTCGGCTGGGTGATTGGCTGGGCAGAAAATGATTGACATCATTGATTGACAGAGGGGGAGCCAGTAGGGAAAGGCAGGCAGAAAATGAGTGCAATTTCCCATATACTGGATCTGGAGTCCCTGGGGACTACCAAGGACGCAGGTGCTACTGAGGCATTTGGGTGAGTTACTCTGCACTCCGTTCCTTGCCTCACAGGATAACAAAGATCAAGCGCAGGAACCCCCACCATTGTGGAGCATAGTGCCTGGCCCATGGCACACAGCACGCTTGGGAAACCTCAGTCGTCTGGACTGTTAGCCAGGAAGCAGCTAAACATTAACCCCCTATGGAGCACAGCAAAACAGTGTGCAGGACAGAAAGGGAACTTGGAGGGGGACGTGGTGGTGCTCGCCTATAATCCCAGCTGCTCGGGAGGCGAAGGCGAAAGGATCGCAAGTTCAAGACCAGAGGCAGTCTGCGTAACTTAGGGAGACCCTGTCTCAAAAAGTAAAGAAAATGGGCTGGGGGCGCAGTTCAGTGGTCCAGCACTTGCAGGGCATGCAGATGCGAGGCCATGGGTTCAACCCCCAGTACTGTAAAAAAAAAAAAAAAAAAAAAAAAAAAAGGGAACTTGTAGAAGCACAGGGTGCACCTGATGAGGTTGGACCGTGACAGCAAAAGTAGGCACAGCAGCACAGCAAGCCCCACTCAAGCTCTGCTCCCCATGGCACAGGGAACAGTAGAGACATCAGAGGTGGGGTGGGGGGCCATCAGGAACTCCTCCGGTAGGACAGGTGGGGTAAATGGCTCTTCTTCGAGCTCATACAGCCAGAACCCAAGAGCCAACGGCACAATTCCAATGCACTGCCATTGTTCCTCCACTTCTCTATCTTCCCTAGTCAGATGACATGAATGTGCCCTTCAAAACTCATGATGAAGTTTAATTGCCATTGTAAAAGTGTTGAAAGGTGGGCCTTTGCAGAGGTGATTAGTTCATCAGAGCACCACCCTCATTCATGGATTAATGCCCTCCTCAAGAGAATGGGTTAGTTATCTTGAGAGTAGGTTCCTCATAAAAATGATGAGTTTGCCTCAACTTCTCTCTGTGTCTCACACGTGCTCAGTTGCCCTCCCGCCATGTTATGAGGCAGCTCAAGGCCCTCGCCAGATGTCAGCTCTATGCTCTTGGCCTTCCCAGCCTCAGGAACTGTGAGCCCAATAAACTTCTATTGTTAATCATTTACCTAAATCTATGGGATTCTGTTACCACAGCACAAAATGGACAAAGACACCCAGGAGCCTGTGGGAGGGGTATGAATTCTAGAGCAGGCTCCAGGTTTCATAAGACACTGACAACCTTCCAGTCAGTTAAAGGGAAACTCCATTTTTTTCTACAGGTCAATGACTTTTAATAATTCTCTAAAGACTTAGACATCCAATTAAAATTCCTCAAGGGCAAACACTGGGCCCCATTAATCTCTATGCAACAAGAACCTAGTGCTGGGCAGCATCTTTAGAGGTTCAAAGGAAGGAAAGGGAGTGGGTGGGGTGATGGGGGAGACTGATGGGGAAGAGCAAAGGATGAAAGCAAGAAGGGAGGGAGAGAGATGGGAAAGGAAAGAAGAAATGAGGGGGGAAGGAAACATTTCAAGGTCCCCACTATTATAAATGACCTCCTTGGCATCCATTCCCTCTGCTGATGACACCTCTGAGTGCCAGACATAGGTGTCTTGACATCACAGCACGGAGTGACCAACCCAACCCAATGCCAGACTGGGCATTTTCGCCATACTGAAGCCAAGGCTTAAGCCGCCTCACTCACCCAACCAGGCCAGCTGCCCTCCAACTGGGGAAGTCCCCAGGGTGGTAGGCAGAGCTGCGTAAAGGTGAAGAGGAGAGCGGAGACCAGGCACACACACACACAGAGAAGCCATCAGAAATCTTCCTGTGTTCCCCACCCAAACAAGTGGCATCTCAAAGTCAGAGGCAGCCATAGCCCATCTGGGCCCTGGAACCCCCCTAAGGCACCCCACTGCTGTAACCACAAACCATCCCTGGTTATGCTCTTGTTTGTTTCTATTGAAGTTACTGTTCTCATCAGTACTACAATTTTTAATTTCCCTCCTGCTCTCTTTGAAAATGATGATACAGGAAAATAATCTTCCTTTAATCACCTGGCTGGGTCTCTGGAGACCAAGAACAAGCCACTGAACCACTGCAGAAATGGATCATCGTTCCTGCGGCTTGGAAGACTCCTGCCACTTCCCAAATCCCTGGCCATCACTCTCCTCCCTGATCGTGCCATCTAAGGCTGCCTGGCCTAGAGCAAGGTATGTTCCAGGCCTTTCTAAAGAGTCCCCACATAGACGCTCAAAGTCAACTCTGCTCAAATCCTGTACTACAGAGAGACAAATGCTCTGGGTTTCATAGGTAGAAACTAAGGCACAGGGCACTGTCTCTGCTTCCAGGGACTGTGACTAGGAGACACACGGTTCCTCCTCCTCCTCCACTGTTCACACCGAGTCTTCCTGTTCCCTCTTCTCACCCAGAATGAGTGCCTAGGTGACATCCACTCCTACTCTGGATGTCCTCACCTGGTGGCCCCAAACCTCTTGAAAAGTGACATCGAATTTGGTGTGCCGCTATGACTTTCCAGATAAACTAAGAGAGGTTGTTGTTGTAGTTAGGTGTCATTGAGTTGGTGTCCGACTCATAGCGACCCTATATACAACAGGTGAAACACTATTATCAGTGCTTCTCTGTTGTTCATAGGGTTTTCAGGCTGATTGATTTTTGGAAGTGGGTTGCTGGGTCCTTCTCCCAAGTCTACACAGCACCTGGTGTTCCCAGGCAGTCTCCCCTTCAAGTACTAACCCTGCTTAGCTTCTGAGATCTGACGGGATTGGACACCACAGTGGTACAGCTGCAACCATTATCCCACCTCCTACTCAGAACGTGTGCCATCACCCGTGACAATTGCACTCGGCCAACCCCAGGTGTGACAAGCACCACCAGGCCCCCAGGAAGAATGCATTGGGGGCCCCGAAGCTGTCCTTCCCTGGAGGTTGTTGTATTAATACATCCCTGTGGGATTTTAATTTGTGGTGGCGACTTGGAGAGACTAATGCTATTGAAAGATTGTATTATTACTCTCAGTTCCCCTAGAAACAGAAGTACACAATGCCGCACAGGGCCACATGGGGAAGTATCTGAATGGGTCAGAATCAGCACCAGGCAGAAATGCAGTGACAGCCTTTACTGGGATCTCTGTGAAGGGCAGGCAGCTCAGGGCAAGCTGGCTTTGGGTGGCTGATTTGAATAATGTTAGCGGGCTTTGGACTAGAGACGGGGTTTGTGGGGGTCTGGTAATGAGCCCTGGGATGATTTAGGGCAGGAGGAATATAGGCTTGGGGAGGAGGGGTAGGTAAAAGAGCTGGTTGGGGGATGGGCTCTGGGCTGATTGGTTGGTACATGAAAGGCGTGTTTGCAAGTAGGCTGTTCATCTATAGGACCCAGCCTTCGGAGGGGCAATCTCTCCTCAGCCAACAGGGCCTCTCCAACATGTCAAAGCATCATAAATACAGAAAATTAAACACATGGTTACTGTAGAAAGGGAGGGGAAGCTTGGGACAGAGGAAGGCTCTTCTGCTCACATCCGCAGCACCACGACCAGAGGCAAGGGGATGGCTGTCACTCCAGCAAAGCTGAGCTCCCAGCCTCCCAACCCCCAGCAAATCACTGCCCTGCAACACCAGGCTCCTTTCTCAACCTGTCTTCTGCCACCATGGTCCCCTGATTGCACCTGGACCAGCCCAGGAGGGACATGTGGAGCTGACTATAGCAGGGTGTACATGGCATCTCTGGGTGAATTACCTTGGGTCCTACACCCCTCACAGACCTTCCAAAAGCCAAAGTCCCCAGTAAAGAGGACCAACCTCCCTCATCTCCTCCCAGACACATGTATGCATAGGGATACAACAGCCAGGCTACAGCTGTCATCTCCTCCGAGGAAGTCTCATGATGTCCAAGACAAACAGCTACGAACGAGCCCCAGGCCCAGCTCACTACATCTGCTTAGCAGCCCTAGTGGGAACAGCCACACACATACCCCAAAACTATAATCACTTACCCACCCATCATGGCCTTAGGGATCCCAGAGGCCCTGCTACCTGAATTCTGTCTCCCCATCCCCTGCGAGCTAATGCATGAAACTCTTAACTCTTCTTCCCTTGGGAATCATTTGTTCCAATGCCCATCTCCCTGTGCCCTTTGTGAAATGAGGCTTGTTTCTTGATGCTGAAAAGGTGCTGGCTTTAAGTAAATGCCAGGGCAAGTTTACCTCTCATTGCCACAATTCCTTCATGAGTTACTAAATCTCCCCAAGCCTCAACTTCCTCATAGGTAAGATGGGAATAGCAGTGCCTACCTTGTAGGATTGTTGGGACAATTAAATGAGACAGCACCTGTGAGGCTGTGGGCACAGAGTAGATAGCTCAAAAGATACTGTGGTGCCCTTTATGTTCACTACCCGCCTTTGCCTGCAGCCATAGCCCTGTGGCATTCAATCCCGTCAGATCTCAGAAGCTAAGCAGGGTAGGGCCTGGTTAGTACTTGGATGGGAGACCACCTGGGAACACCAGGTGCTGTAGGCTTGGGAGATGGACCCAAAAACCCACCCCCGAAAAACTAATCTGCCATTGAAAACCCTATGAACAGCAGAGAAGCACTGACAATAGTGTTTCCCCTGTTGTACAAAGGGTCGCTATGAGTTGGATACCAACTCGACGGCACCTAACAACAACCCCCCTGAAGCACAGGTGCTGAATGTCATTGGGGTTGAGATTGAGAGAGCATAGTGGGGTCTCTGAGGGCCTCTAAGGGTCTTCCCATGAGGGAAAAGGCCTGGATGGTAAGGCTGAGGACCAGGAGTACCTAGTCCTCTTCCCAGCCTGGCTAAGGATGCTTCTACTCTCAGGTCTTGCCCAAGAAGACTCACCTGAATGGTGTACCCGACTCATGCTCACTCATGCTCACAACACAGCCAGCCAAGGCCCAAGCAGGAATCCCCAAACACCAGAAAACCCACCACGCAGGCACCCATACCAAGGGTACATCATGTCTGAGTGTAACACAACCCAATAGGATAATAATTAATAATTGTCTTTGCCTAGTGAATTGCACATCAGAAAGGCAAGTCAAATGATATAATTGCATACTGTGCCCAATTATAGACTACAGTGATGATAATAATAGGATTAATTAACCTGGAAAACACTCAACACAAAGGATCTATGGAAGCAAAACAACAGCCAGAGAACCTGGAGCCCAGGGGGATGGCGACAGCTGGCCTGTCTTGCTGATGAAGAGCTCCTTGATATGGCGGGCTACAGTTACCCTGGGAAGGGATGACATGTCTACCTACAGTTAGTCCCTGGAGGAGCCCTCCTGGCCTCCTGGCTTGGAATGCCAAGAGCTCGGGGTCCCCCAGGTAGAGCTCTCTTGTGAAGGACCCAGTGGGAGCCATAGCAGAACTGGAGATTTGCCCAGAAATAGGCTAAGTAGGATAACAAGCTGCTCCTCCCTTTGTGTCACCAGCTATGTTCTTTGTGCCCCAACAAAGGCCAGAGACATGGGGTTGTGCTCCACATTTGGATGGTGAAAAAGCCAGCTGCCCGCTGGATGTGGTTAAATCCCTCCATGCATGGGCACCATAATGTAGCGACTCCCCTGTCCAGGCCAATTCCCAGCAGCAACGAAGCTGGCTGATCTAGAGAGGGCCGCCCATGAGCCCCTTGTAGCAAGCTCTCCCCAGCTGGGTTGTCGGCATTGGTGACCTATTCTTGGCCCTCTCTGCACGACATATTCATCTCTATGTGGGGCATGCACCTCCCGGTCTGGCCCGGATGTTTGGATGGGCAGCGCCACCACAGCGCACACAGATACTAAACACAATTCACTCGGGACCCTGGGGTGAGGGGTGAGGACTCCCTTGGCCCTCAGGACACCAGTGGAGATGGGAGAAAGGAAAAGCCTCAGGTGCTTTTGTCTTCCAGGGGCAAACACCCATGTTGGTGGTCTCGGTGGTCATGAGGAGACAGTTCTTGCTTCGTCAGTGATCAGACTGAGAGCAGGTTCTTTCCTTGTTGATGGTCGCGTTGGGAGAGCGTTCTTTCCTCACCCAAGGTCCCGGCAAGAGAGCGGGAGAGCCGTTTCCTCGTCGGTGGTCCAGGCCTGAGCCTACCCCCCTGGCCATCTAGCATCTCCACTCTCCTCTAATCCCTTCTACACCCAAGTATTCCCAGAAAACAGGCGAAGGAGATCAGAAGTCCAGAAGGACCCAGGCCCAAGCAGTCTCCTTGGCGTCCCTTCTCCTTTAGTACCCAGCTGCTTCTCCTACATCTTGTCCGGCTCAGGTAAGACTCACTCAGGGGAAGGGCAGTGTACACAGAACTCCTTTGTACACCGCGTCATTCCAGCCCTCCTCCCATGCCAGCCAGTGATGGAACTCAATGACGTGTGCATCCAGCATATTTCCCAAATAAAGGACCATCTCCCAAAAGGGTAGGTACTGTGTCTTCTGCTTTTCAAATGGTTTGGGGCACATGACAGATTTTTGTTAAGCCCTTATCAAACAAATGAATTATAAATAAAAAGGCCATTAGTAGATTACTCACTCTGCGCTGAGTACCGTCACTTTCATTTAATCCTCGAAACAACCCTGCAAGGTAGATATTATTATGCCTCGTTACAGATAAGGAACCACGAAGCAGAGAAATTAATTAAGCCATTTAAGGTGTTACAGCTGGAAAATGGCAGGGCTGGAATTGACGCTGAGCTCTTCCTAACCCCACAGAGCCTTTTTTTTTCCCACACTATCTTCTTGTGGCAAATGGAGTTTTACTTGCAATTTCAGTTTCTATAAACAGGGTATGAGGTTCCTAACAACATACACAGTAGAATCCATCCCATTACACCAATAATGTTTGAGTCACAGAGAGCATCGCGGGGAGTTTGCAAGCTGTCTCTTTCCAGCAAGTTCACAGCAGCCTCAGTGTGTATTTTAGCCAAGCAGCACTACCTGCCAGAGTAGATAAACCCCAGCAGCTCAGGCACTTCATGCTTTTGCTCTCAGGGCCTGGATACAGGTGGGGTGGGTGGCTATGCTTCACAGTCCTGTAGGGCCTCAGACCAATAAAAAGGCCTTGCTATGGACAGAATGTTTGTGTCCCCCAAAAGTTGTATGTCAAAGCCTAATTCCCAAAGCTGAAGGTATATGAAAGCTAGCGTTTTGTGTTTGTACTGCTTTGCTAGGATCTTGAAGATCTGATTCCACTTTAAAGAAACCTAAAACTTGAGTCGCCTGCAGACGTAGCCCTGTGGCATCTGAATCCCATCAGATCTTGGAAACAAAGCAGGGTCAGGCCAGGTTAGTATTTGGATGGGAGACCACCTGGGAACACCATGTGCTGTAGGCTTGGAAGACAGGCCCGGCAACCCACTCCCAAAAAATCAATCCATCATTAAAAACCCTATGAACAGCAGAGAAGCATTGACAATGGTGTTTCACCTGTTGTACTCAGGGTCGCTATGAGTCAGATACTGGCTTGACGGCACCTAACAACAGCAACAACAAAACTTGAGTCAGATGATGATGCAGGGGTAGTGCGGTCATGAGCACTCTACCTTCACAAATGGGATTAGTGCTCTTATAGAAGAGGCTGTAGAAAACTCCCTAGCCCTTCTGCTATGTGAGGACATGCCGGCTAGGATCCAGAAAGGAGGACCTCACCAGACACCCAATCTGCTGTTCTCAGACTCCAGAACCATGAGAAATAAACTTATGAGAGCATAGTGGGGTCTCTGAGGGCCTCTAAGGGTTTTCCCATGAGAGAAAAGTCCTGGATGGCAAGGCTGAGGACCAGAAGTACCTAATCCTCTTCCCAGTCTGGCTAAGGATACTCATGAGTCACCTCATCTGTGGTATTTTGTTCCCTCAGCTTAAACAGACTAAGACAGGCCACTATCCTCAATGTATGGCACCAATTATTGGCGTCCAGGCAGAGAGAAAGGGCGATGGAGGAGACAGAGGTCTCATCTGGGTGGCTTTGGAGAGCTGGGCTTGGAAGAAGTCAGTCTCACTTCTGCTCACATTCTATGCCCAGAACTTTGCCCCAACATGGTACATGGGTGAAGAGGCAGCCACCCCAAGGGAACCACTCTAGACTATGGAAGGGGAGGGCAAATCTATCATAGCTATCTGGCTGTCTCTGCCACACTGTACTTGACATTGTCTTCTACAAAGAGGCAGAAGCTTTGGCCCTGACATCCCAGGGTAGGAGCAAGGCAGGGATTGGAGAAGAGAGGAGAGAGAAAGCATTGGTTGTGCATCTCTCACGTGACAGGGTTATTAGCAACAGGAGGTAGTAGGTCCTAACAACTAAGCATGTGGGTGCTGGAGGGGGCCTTTTCTGGGTGGAACCCCAACCCTGTTGCTGGCTGAGACTTAACCCTCCTGACTAGCAGTTTCCTCTGCTGTATGTTAGAACCAATAGCCCCTAGCTCACGGCATTCTTGCATAACTGAAATGATTTCATGTGTGTTAGTCAGCTGGTGCGTCACTGTGGCAGACAAACCAACCGAAACAAATTTGTGGGAGAAATGATTTTTTGAGGGCTCACGATTAGATTATGAATCATGTCATAATGGCAGGAGGAATGGCAAAACAGCTGGCAGTGGGGCAGGTGGTCGAAAACCTCATAGCATGGCGGATCAGGAGAGGAGAACTAGCAACCAGAACCAAGTCTGGCTAAAACCTCCAAAGACCTATCTATCCCCAGTGACCCACCTCCTCAAGCTGGGTCTTGTCTCCCAAAGTTCCATAACCTCCCAGGAGAGCACTACCACCTAGGGACCAAACATTCAAACATATGACCTTCTGAGGGTGTTCGAACACATGACCTTTTTGATTCAAACCATAACCCTATGTAAAACTCGTCCTGGTTCACAGTGAGTACTCAATGGTATTAGCTATTATAATTACACATCTTATATTTAATCCCACAATGATCTGGTGCAATAGATATGATAGGCTGTATGAAGTTAAGCGTGATGGTTAAGATCACACCCTGCTGAGTGAGACAACTGGGAATTAAATCCATATCTGTGTGACTTTTATAAGACACAGAGACCTAGAGAGGTTTGGGATTTCTTATAGATAGAAAGGTCGGCAGAGACTTAGGGGAGAAGCTGAGGAACATAACAGAGTCATGGAACAAAGGTCCGAGTATATTTCCTCTGTGGGCCAAGAAGTCTGCTTTATAACCCAGGGGCCCTCAGAAAGCTCTGGCCCATGCTCTGAAATGTGACAGACTGATGAGAAGAAAAGAACAGAGGTGTCCCGTCCTAGGTCAGTCCTCCACTGACTGAGGCCAACCCTCT
The DNA here is from genome assembly GCA_007922755.1 of Pedetes capensis. Classification (NCBI taxonomy): domain Eukaryota; kingdom Metazoa; phylum Chordata; class Mammalia; order Rodentia; family Pedetidae; genus Pedetes; species Pedetes capensis. The sequence continues at coordinate 54,209 of VMDO01005052.1, forward strand.
AAGAACCAGTAACCACCAGGTTGCTCCCAGGAAACTGAGACCCCTTACCTGGCAATGAATTATCTATTTACCAAGAGTCCATTGCCCATTATACTTATTGTTGGTTAGGCAACTAGATTGAATAGTGTGCAAACTAATAAGCTGTGAAAGGAATAATAAACAAAAAGGAAGCTGGTGATTCCAAGCATATCATATGGAATACTTTGCAGAAACTTAGTAAATGCACGTCATTAAAGCAGCTGCTGAATAAAGTGTGGGTGAGCTGACTCAGACTGGGCTATGGGGAGCAGGTGGGGGGAGACTCGGCATTATCATAAAAAGCTAGCATTCTGTATTTGTTCTGCTTTGCTTAGATCTTGAACACCCGATTCCACTTTAAAGAAACCTAGAAATTGCTGGGCACAGTGGCGCACGCCTGTAATCCCAGCGGCTCGGGAGGCAGCGGCAGGAGGATCGCAAGTTCGAGACCAGAGGCAGTCTACATAACTTAGCAAGACCCTGTCTCAAAAAAGTAAAAAATGGGCTGGGGGCGCAGCTCAGTGGGCCGGCACTTGCAGAGCATGCAGGCACGAGGCCCTGGGTCCAACCCTCAGTACCACAAACAAACAAACAAAAAAAGAAACCCAGAACTTGAGTCAACTGATGCAACACAGGTGTGGTCAGTGCCAGGAAGGTGAGGAGGGGCTCTAACAGCAGGCTTTGACCTCTCCTCCAAGCATTGGCACGTGGTCTACTTTTAAATATTTTAAACTAAACTGAACTACTTAAGATGTACACGTCTTACATTTTTCTCTTTTTTTTTTTATATATAGTACCTGCTTTTTTTTCTTCTTTTCTTTTCTTTTTTAAGATTTGGAATCTTGCTGTGTTGCCAAGGCTGGACATGAACTCAAGGGATGCTTCTGTCTCAGCCTCCTGAGTAGCTGAGCTACAGGTACCACTATACTTGGCTTACAAAACCTGCGTCAGTAGTCTTAGGTTCACCAGCTGCCAGTGGCTGTCATGTCAGAGAGGTGCGCATGCTCCATACTTGGAAGGAAAGCTACAGAGACACCCCAAGAGAAAAAAAGAAGCCCGTACATCCGTTCTGCCCGTACAACCTTTCTGCCTATGAATTTTCTGCATTGTAGGGCAAGTAGGGAGCCTGGTAACCATGCCCAAAACCCCATAACAAGGATAAGCAGAAATCCACCCTGGAATTCTATTGACATGTGACCTTCTCATGAGCATCACAAGTTTCAAAGTATAGTCTCCCATCCAAGAGTGAATACACTAATCAAAGACCTTACCCTGTGCTTAAGATCTCTTAATGCCCTTGGCCTCCCACGTGCCACAGGGAGCATGTACTTTCTTTCTCTGGTATCTGCTAATCCAGCCAGAGCCTTGTGTGAGGGAGGACACTTGCAAACTCTCATTCTTCCCTTTACCCACTCATTCCACAAACATGTATTGAATATTTATTATGTCCGGAGATTACCTCCCAGATGAAGAAGTCTCTGCCCACTGTCAAGCCAAGGCAACAGAAAAAGATTATAAATACAATCTAATCAGCCCTGGAATCGAAGCAAAGTGAGTAGAGGACGACCCAGATATCGATTGGTTAATGTCAAACTCACTGGTGTGGATGATCACTTGCACGTGCCCATGTGCATTGCATGCGCGCACGCGCACACACACACATACACACACACACACAATGTTTCCAACTCTGCAGGAGTTCTTAACGGCCCTCAATGTATTCAGGGGCAGAGAACTCTGAACTTCCAAAAGAACATGAACTTGAAACCCCAGTTCTCAGTCAGGAAGTCCTCCCTCCCCTATACCACTACAATTGTCTGACTCTACACAGAGCTATGTCTAGCAAATTCACGGAGAAGATAACCTGCTCCCACCTCCAGAGTGACCCCTGCAGCCACGTGCATGGAGGTGATTAGGAAGACCCCAGGAATTCCAGCAGCAGCCCTCCATCTAGCCAGCTCCCCACGAGAACACCAATCTGCCGTGTTAACTCCTCTGAATCATCCCAGCAATTCTATCATCTGCAGAGCTAATTAAGTCTGTGCCCCTTAACCTGGCATAGACAGCTCTCTGTGATTTGTTGACTACTTCAGCTCATCTCCCAGCACTTTCTCCTCTAATTTCAGTCCACTTACACACACACACACACACACACACACACACACACCATGAACATGCCTTTGTTTCATGCAACCATGATTTTATTTATGTTTTTACCTCTGCCAAGACACGTTGGCAGTTTTTAGCTCAGTTGTTAGAGCGCTGCGCTGCAGTCTCTGAGGTCCCGAGTTCGATTCCCAGCACCGCAAAAATGGGAGAAGGAGCTGGCAATCCACTCCCAAGGCAATCCCGAAACAGTCAGCCAGTGAAAACCCTATAAGGGTCTCTATGAGTCGGATACCAACTCGACAGCAGGCACCTAACCTAACCTAACTAAACCTTTACTCTCTCTTCAAGGTCCAACTCTTGCTCTTTCTCTTCTTAGAGGCCTTCCTGAAGCCCCAACCCCTCCAAGGGCTCCCATGAAATCCAGTACCTATACGTGTTGTATTATTTACTGCATTATATTAATATTTATTGGTATACTGATTGAGAAGATTTTAGTCTCTTTGGCCCCCACCAATATACATCCCAGGGACCAGCCCAGGATCAATGTTCAATAAATACTGGCCATCTAAAGCAAGCAACCTGAAGTAAAACCTGTGTCCTGCAGTTATGAAATCTGCTACACAAGGAAAGTTGTGACAAACACAGTTGGGTAGGTGACCACTGGGTTGGAAAGCAAGGGCACGTGTTAACCATTCTTTCATTATTGTGACAAAATTCCTGAGGAAACAATTTAAAGAAGATTTATTTTGGCTCAGTTTTAGAGGTTTCCGCCCAGGGTCCATCACTGTGAGCTCATGGCCATACAGGACATCATGGCAGGGAGCATGTGGCACAGCAAAGCTGCTCATCTCACAGCAGCCAGGAAGCAGAGAGAAAGAGAGGAAGAGCCCAGGGCAAGATATACCATTCAAAGACATATTCCCAGTGACTACTTCCTCCAAATAGGCCCCAGCTCCTAATAGCTCATTCATCTATGGCCTCATCAGTGGGTTAATCCATTGATGAAATCAGCACTCTCGTGATCAAATTAGCTCTCAATAGCTAAGGACCAAGCCTTTAATACATAAGCCTTTTAGAGGGGACACTTCATACCCAAACCACAACAGAGGATGAGAATGAGCATGCCCATGGAAAATGGCCTGAGCTGCTGGCCCTGCTTGGTAGGCAGATTCGAACAGAAAAGGATTGAGTACATTATCTAAAACATATAAGGAGCTCACATGACTCAGTAGCAAAGTAATAATATTACCATTGTTGTTGTTGCTGTTGGGTGCTGTCGAGTCCTGTCCAACACATAGTAACCCTATTTACAACAAAACAAAATACTACCTGGCATTGTGCCATGCCCAGCACTATTGCCAGTGCTTCTCATACTACTAATAACATAATTTGTTAAATGGGCAAACGGCCTGAATAGACATTTCTCAAAAGACGACATGCAAACTGCCAACAGGTGTATGAAAAAAATGCTCAGTGTCACTAATCCTCAGGAAAATACAAATCAAAATCATAGTGAAATGTTACCTCATATTTTTAGGATGGCTATAATGGAAAGGACAAAAGGTAAGTGTTGGTGATGATGTGGAGGAAAAGAAACCCTGGTACACTGTTTGTGGGTTTGAAGGTTAGCAAAGTTATTATGGAAAACAATATGGTGGACCATCAAAAAAAACTAAAATTAGAACTACCAGATGGCCAATAATCCCATTTACGAATGAATATCCAAAAGAAATGAAATCAGTATTGAAAAGCTATCTGCACTCCCACATTCACTGTAGCATTATTCACAATAGCCAAGTTGTGGAAACAGTATGATTAACCATCAATAGGTGAATGGATAAAGGAAATGTATGGGTAGGTTTATGTGGAGGTGTGTATTTTTTTTTCCAGTACTGGAGGTTGAACCCAGGCCCTCAACATTAGACAAGTGCTCCACTACTGGGCTGTACCACCAGCCCCTTCTTTATTACTTTTATTGATTTTGAGATAAGTTCTCACCAAGTCGCACAGGCTGCCTTTGGCCTCAAACACATACTCTTCTGCCTCCTGAGTCTCTAGGATTACAGGTGTGTGCCATAGCACTCGGCTGTGCATATGTGTGTTCTATACATAGAGAGAATGGAATATTCTATAGAGAGAGAATAGAATATTATTTGGCCTAAAAAAAGAAAAAACTCCCACCGCTGTACCAACGTGGATGAACCTGGAACACATTATGCTAAGTAAAAGAATCCAGACACAAATATGGCATAATCTCACTTATATATGGAAACTGGAAGAGTCAAACTCATAGAATCTAAGAGAAAAACATTGGTTTCCAGGGGTAGGGTGTGGAACAATGTTGGTCAAAGAGTACAAGATTTCAGTTGTACAACATTAATAAGCATTAGCAAATTAATATATAGCAATGTGACTATAATTAACAATATTATATTGCATGTTTGACATTTGGTAAGAAAGTAATCTTAGATATTCATACCACTACCAAAAAAAAAAGTTAAACATGTGAGGTGATGGATAGATTAACTGAGGTGATCGTTTTGAGGCAGGATAGAAAGGCTGGAAAAAATTGGGGGGACATGGGAAGGAAAGGGCTTTTCACCCTGGGATCTGGTCTGAGTCTTATCAGCTGAGACTCAGTCCAAAACAACCCAGGGAAGAGAAGCTGCTGTGAGAACTGCCTGCATAGAGACCAGTGCTTCCCTAAGACTCTTATCAAACCAGGTTACGGACTCTAATTAAAGCTAAAAGACCTAGACAGGAAAAAAGACAAAAAAACTGGGAGAACATGGAAAAGGAAAGAAGCCCCTCATTGTGGAATCTGATGACATCTCCCACCAATAATAAAGCAACAGCTTTAACTCAAGGACTCTCTCACAATCCTCAGCAGCTGAGAGTCAACAGTACCTAACTAACAAGATGGGTAAGGGTGCCCATATGGAGACAACTCTAGTCTTCCTAGGGGCTCTCACACAAGAGTGTCAGAAACCACAAATAGTCTGTGCTCAATGACGCCCTGAATGTTCATGACTTTTGAGTTTAACGTTACTAACATCCCTCCCCCATCCGCAAGCCTAAACACTGCGCCCCATAAAATCATCTTACAATTTAACTTGTTGTTGTTAGGTGCCGTCGAGTCGGTATCCAACTCATAGCGACCCTCAGGGTTTTCAGTGGCTGACTGTTTCGGGATTGCTTTGGGAGTGGATTGCCAGGCCCTTCTCCCATTTTTGCGGTGCTAGGAATTGAACTAGGGACCTCAGAGACTGCAGCGCAGCGCTCTACCAACTGAGCTAAATCCCAGCACAATTTAACTTATACAAGGAAATTCTTTAGGATAAGAGCTAACTAGGTAAACTAGCTCGTGTTGCCTTTTCTTGTAGCAAATTTTTGACTGTTTAATTTTTAAACCTCATTTAATATTTAGCCCTAGTTAAGACACAAAATCATATACACACACATACACACACACACACACACAGACACACACCTCCACTGTAAGAACACCCAGGCACACCTCTCTCTCTAGATGCCCATGCTTCTCTCTGGAAGCATGTACTATTGCTCATCCTTTATCCAATAAGCTTCCAATTGCTTCAATCTCTTATTGGCTCGTCCTAAAATTTATTTTTGTGACCGAGCCAACGACTCAGTTTCACTTGATGGGAGGTCCCTAAAAAGAGAATTCTTCAGGTTAAGGCAGTAGGAGAGCTGGACTGCAGCCCTCACTGTCAATGACAATTTCACAGTGTGAAAATATCAAGTCATGTACCTTAAATATATACATTTTTTAATTTACTATACCTCAGTAGCCTGCAGCCGTAGCACTGTGGCGTCCGACCCCATCAGATCTCAGAAGCTAAGCAGGGTGGAGCCTGCTTAATACTTGGATGGGAGACCACCTGGGAACACCAGGTGCTGCAGGCTTAGGTGAATCACCCAGCAACCCACTGTGGTCCTAGGCTTTGAGGCTGGAGGCTCTGTATCATCTTCATTTCTCCAGGGACATCAGGTCTTAGCAAGTTGATTGAAACTCTCTGACCTCACTGATGTCTTCCTGATCAGCCAGAACATGCTGTGTGAATGAATAAGGAGATAGGGTTGCCAGGAGATTGAATGTTTGGGTCAGCTGGACACACACTCCCCTGGTGGGCACTTCTCACTGCTTGAGAAGGAAGTTGAGCTGAACATTTTTTACCTTGGAAAGGGGTAATAGGATCCAGGTGGTTGTGGGGACTTGCAATTAAGCCATAATAACCCAACCCAATCCTAATTTCTTTTCTTTTTCTTTTTTTTTTTTTTTTACCTTCTCAGCCTTCTTGAGGTATTATTATTGTTAGGTTCTCTCAAGTAGGGTCTGACTCATAGCTACCCTATGTACAACAGAATTGAAACATTACCCAGCACTGTGCCAGGCACATGATCTTTTTATGTTTGAACTCACTGTTGCAGTCACTGTGTTTCTTCTCATTTTGAGACGTGCCACACCAGCAAAAGGAGATCCAACAGGCTTTGCTCCATTCTCATCATTAAAGTTGATTCTACTTTGAGGAGGCAACTCTTTCCCAGTTGTTTCTTGAATGCCTTCCGTTTGGGGGGCTCATTTTCCAGCTGGTGCTTCTCTGCTATTCATAGGGTTTTCAATGGCAAATTATTTAGAGAATAGGCTGCTGGGTCCTTCTCCCTAGTCTGTTTTAGTCTGGAAGCTCAGCTGAAACCTGTCTACTATGGGTGGCCCTGCTGGTATCTGAAATACCTGTGGTGCAGCTTTCAGCATCACAGCAACATGCAAGCCCCACAATATAAGATGACAAACACGTGAGGGTTATTGAGGTATTGTTAGGTGCCATTGAGTCGGTGTCCGACTCATAGTAACCCTTCCTACAACAGATGAAATAGTATTGTTAGTACTTCTCTGCTATTCATAGGGTTTTCAATGGCTGATTGTTTCAGGATTGTTTCAGAAGTGGGTTGCCACATCCCTCTCCCATTTTTGTGATGCTGGGGATCAAAGCCCAGGCTTCCGAGAGCATAGAGCAGCACTCTACCAACTGAGCTAAACAAAAAAGAGGAAACACCTGTTTAGAATTTTATAGAGAGCAGACTAATAGGTTTAGGCAGTCGTTCAGCCTGGAGCACTAGAATTAATTTCACACTTATCAAAAAACATCTGAAGCTTCCATGGGTCCTACAATCAAACCAACCATCCCATAACCTCTCCCTTTTCACCTTGTTACAGCTTGGAATTGTGTTCCTCCAAAATTCACCTATCCAAGTTCAAACCCCAAGTACCTCAGAATGTGTCTCTGTTTAGGGAAAATGAGTTGTTTCAGATGTAATCCGTTCAGGTGAATTCATACCACAGTAGAGTGGAATCCTAATCCACTATGTTTGGCAGCCTTTCAAACAGCGGACATGTGGACACAGGCGCACACAGAGAGGGTACCCCATGAAGTCTGGAGTGATCCTGCCACAAGGCAGAAATGACCAGAAGCTGGACAGAGGCAAGGAACAGATCCTTCCTCAGCACCTTCTGGGGGTACTTGGCCCTCCTGACCCTTTGATCTCAAGCTTTCGCCTTCATAATGGGGAGACAGTAAGTTTCTGTTGTCTTAGCCACTCCCTTTGTAGTACTTTGCTTCAAAAGCCACAGGAGACCAGTATGTATCCAGCCCCACTGCTGCAACTACCATCCTGCCCTGGGAGAACTAAGCCCAGCTAAAAGGATGCCCAGGGGAAGGTATCCTCACTGACTTGCCCAAGGACTGGGAGCTAAGCAAGCTTCCAGCACCCCACCCCTGGTACCTGGGACCAGGTCACCCTTCCCATCTGCAGAAAGGAGTGGATAAAATAGCCTGCACTCCAGGTCCATGATTACTAAAGACAGTTGTAGCACTGCCGATGGTTATAAACACTCCATTAGACAATACCTTCAAGAACCATCCTATCTGGTTCTAAACCCCATTTTTGCCTCCTATCCATTGCTGTCCAACCTCTGCTTAAACATAGTGGTAGGAAGTTTGTTACCTCTGGTTGCATTAAAAATTTTTTCCCATAAACTTCAGTCAATGCAAAATTGGTTCTATGAAGAAGTCAAATCCAATTCTTTTTTCCTGTAACTTCCATCCCTAACTCCACTGTCCCTTCTCTCAGGGCCCCTGTAGAAAACAAAAGGAGAAATCCAATCACCAGTCTTCTTGGCAGATCTGCAGGCACCTGACTTTACCACATCCTTCCTAGTCTTCTATTGTCTCAGAAAACCTCTCTTTCTACCCATTTCCTCCCTAAAAGGGAAGTGGCTGTGTTTTTACACACACACACACACACACACACACACACAGGGAAGGATTTTCCTTAGTCTGCAGATCTAGATTACTATTTCTTCCAGTTCAAGATTCTTTTGCCTATTGGGATTTGCCAGGTCACAGGACTCCTTTCCCTTCCCTGGCCATAATGCGCATTTCATGGAGTCTACTAAAAACTGGGTGCAGAGCCAGGGGCTGGGAGTACAGAAAGGATTAAAACATGGCATCATTTAGACTGCAGGTTCGTGGCAGGCAGTGGCCCTGAGTATTGGTACAACATGGGCAAAACTTTACCCAAAAGGCATTCGGTGGAAGTTAAAAAGAGAGAGGAAAATGCAGACACCCTACTATCAATGTCAGACTCCCAGAAATCTCCTTTAAGGAGATTATTGTCCCTGAAGGAAGAAGAAAATGAAAGGCTGAACTGACCTGAAAACCACCCGTGACTTCATTTGAAGACTCCTTTCTTTACCCAATACCCAGGATCCCTTCCTGGGGTGTAAATTCCCTGAAAAGCCCAATCTTTTCGGGACATGAAACTCTTGGCTGCCCTTTTGAGGGCCGAGAGCAAAGAGCTCCGAAATTTATGCAGTACATTAAGCGAGATGCCTCGGTATCCAACTAGGTTAAATTGCTTTCTATATTTAAATTGCCTGCTAGCTGGTTAGATGTGGGAGCCACAGCTGTGAAATGGATAGTTCCAGCCAATAAATAGAAAGGCATAAATCCTAATGGATTAATCTGTTATAATTAGACAATTCTGCATGACTTTGACATGGAGCCCAACTCTTGGGAGGAGAGGAGAGAGATGAGGTACCCCTCAGGTGTGGGGGAGGCATGGCCAGAAGAGAGCCAGAAATGAAAGGCGAGGTCTAGGACCAAGGAGGTGGCCATGCGACAGTCAGAGTGACTATGTGAGGACTGTGGAGGGATGACAGAGAGGGGAGGAAGGAAGCATTCCTCTCCACCAAAGACAGTCCCATGAAAACTGGAAGTGTACCTTCTACACAAGAAAGGAAAGAAACAGCAGTGGCCTCCTTCCTTCCTCTCTTCCCCTTCTCCCCTTTACAGACATCATTAGTTCTTCCTCTGCTTCTCAAAGGGGCAAGAGAGAGCTGGGGACGTAGCTTAGCAGAAGAGCATTTGCCGAGCGTGTGCAAGACCCTAGGTCCCATCCCCAGCACTGGCAAAAAATTAAAATAAACAAAATCAAAGGGGAAAGAGAAACTTTCTTTGGAGTGATAATAACTCGCAGATGTTGATCCAGATCATTTCATTCTGTTCTTGCCCACTCTGCTTACAGATCTTCCCTCTTGGCAAGACCAAGAAAGCCAAACTGGGTAGCTACCCAGGAGACAGAGCATCTCAACCACCATCCAAAGGCCAGGAGACCCCAGGGGCCTGGGTTAAGGGAAAGGAGTGATGATCCAGGTTGAGGTGGGCTAGAAGGTAGAACTGGCAATGAAGAGTGGGCACATCTTTCTAGCTCTAAGAGAGTCCCAGAAAAATCCCTCTTGCCCTAGATCAGAATAAGGAAAACGTCCAGCACATCAGAGGAGCTGGAGACAGTTTGGTGTTTGAGTCTAAACAAATTGACAAGTTAAGCTCTTGTCTGTCTGGAATTTCAGGGCAGCTTTGAGCTCTGGATTCTTCTGATGCCATCCTGTACCTCAGGCATCCTCCACGACCAGAACAACCTCCACTTGATTTGTCCAACTACTGCCCTTGGAGCTGCTGGCTCCACCGAGACCCACCCCTTTGCTCTAAGAGGACTCAAAGAGGAAGGAGCTAGGGAAATCAATGGTGCTGGGGAGGAAGGATAGGAGCCAGAGGACAGCTAGGCTCAGGACTAGTGCTTAGGCAGGATTTTCTGAAACCACACACACACACACACACACACACACACACACACACACACTGAGAAGTTCAACTCTGGATTTATCTTGAGATAGAAAAACAAAGAAGATAGGCTAAAAGTTTAGATGATAAGCAGTGGTCAAGGAATAAGCTATATTCTTGATCTATGTGACTTATTAAGAGTACCAAGAACAGCCGGGCATGGTGGTGCATGCCTGTAATCCCAGTGGCTTGGGAGGCGGAGGCAGGAGGATAGCAAGTTCGAGACCAGAGGCAGTCTTTGCAATTTAGCGAGCCCCTGTCTCAAAAAGTAAAAAAAATGGGCTCAGTGGTCAAGCACTTGCAGAGCGTGCAAGCACAAAGCCCTGGGTTCAATCCCCAGTACTGCACAAAAAAAAAAAAAGAAAGAAAGAAAAAAAGAGTACCAAGGACCAAGAGATCCTAGATGGGAGTCATATTCGGCAATGAGACCGTCCATTTGCCAGCTTCCATAGGATGTGCACTTACTGGATCCTCACACATACACAACTATCCTTCCACCCCAAGACAGTACCTGCTCACCATCCATTTGCCCAGTACAGTACAAAACTAAACTAAAGCCAAAACAAGACTAAAGCCAGATAAATAATCAGAAATGAAGACAGTAGACATAAGACATGAGCAACTAAAAAGGTCTAAAAGATCTAAAAACAGATCAGGTTGGGGGCCAGTACCTCCCACTAAAAAGGCCCCATGTGGGGCTCCCCTAAAGAGGTATGTGGAGTCAAAGGCAATAGTAGGTAGCAACATGCTGCTGTCTGTCCTCTCTTTGATTCCCCAACACTACTGTCTCCTGCCTTCATCTTCCAGGTGAACTAGGTGGGCCCACCCAACCCCACAGAAATGAAATATCAATTCCCTATGGAAAGAAAACTTGAAGAAGTATAGTGTGTCTGTGAATGGGAACACTGAATATTATTAACTAGTCAATACTGCACACATTAATTTATAAACTAGAACTCCAAAAGCAAGAGAAATTCTTTTCTTAGAGCTTCACTAAAAGATTCTAATGGTTATCTGGAAAGATGCAATAATTTCCAAAAATCATTATAGGAAATAAGAGTAATAAGAAGAACGTGCTGTGACAAGTATTAAAACTGACTATAACTACAGCAATCAAATGGCATGGAACTGATGGAAAAATTAACACAGAGTTCACAGCAAATTCAAGTGCGTAAATAAATGCACACATACATATGAATTTACTTTTAAAATAGATACCATTGCTAAACAGCCAGAAGATTGGGGCATTTGGTTCTTTGGTTAATAATTAAAAAATAATTTTAATCAAAATTTTTATCAAAATAAATAACAGATAGATGAGTTTTTAACTCGTCAACCATATGAAATCATAAAATAAGTAGAAAAATATAGGTGGATAGTTCATTTACTTTGTAGTAGAAAAGACTGTCTAGACATAAGAGTAAGAAACTATAAAGACAAAAAATTTCCTACATGCAAAATTAAAATCTGTGCATGTCAAAAACATCATTATAAACAAATAGGCAGCCGGGCACTGTGGCACATGTCTGTAATCCCAGTGGCTCGGGAGGCAGAGGCAGGAGGATCACAAGTTTGAGACCAGAGGCAGTCTGCATAACTTAGTGAGACCCTGTATCAAAAAGTTAAAAAAAAATGGGCTGGGGGTGCAGCTCAGTGGTCCAGCACTTGCAGAGCATGCAAGCACGAGGCCCTGGGTTCAACTCCCAGTACTGAAAAAAGAAAGAAAATAAATAATAAATGAATAAACAAATAGACAAATGATTATTGGAATAAAATAAAGATACAATAAAATAATCCTTTTTATATTACATAGAGAGCCCATAGTTAATAATAAAAAGAAAAGTAAACCAATTAAAGTAGCCAATGGATATATATTACTAGATAAGAATATAAATGATCATTACATTTTTAATAATAATATCCAGTGTCATAATATAGTCATTTGCAATACTTACTGGCAACACTAGAGGTTGATTGAAACAAAATAAAACAACAAGCTGGGTGTGGTAGGGCATGCCTGTAATCCCAGTGACTCAGGAGGCTGACACAGGAGAATGGCAGATTCAAAGCCAGAGGTAGCCTGCACAACTCAGCAGGACGCTGTCTCAAAAAGTTAAAAAAAAATTTAGGGGTCTGGGGGTGCAGCCCTTGTTTGGCATGCACAAGGCCCTGCACTCAACCCCTAGGTGCTACAAATAAGAATAAATCTTCTTCTTCTCCTCCTTCTCCTTCTCCTACTCCTCCTGCTCCTCCTCCTCCCCCTCGTCCTCCCTCCTCTTCCTCCTCCTCCTCCTCCCCTCCCCTCCTCCTCCTCCTCCTCTTCTTCTTTTTCTTCTCCTTCTTCTTCTTCTTCCATATCCACTTACATTTTTTGGAAAGTAACTTGACAATATGAAATAAAAATCTGACTTCTAGGAATCTATTCTACTTAATCTAAAATATAGGCAAATTTTAGGAACAATGTTTTATTACATTTTTACTTATAAGAACAAAAAATTGGAAATAACCCCATTGTCTACTAGTTGAGCACTTGTTGCTCAACAAATGCATCCACAAAGCAGACTATTCCAGCTATTTAATATCAACAGTGAAGTAAAATGCTCAAAACATAATCTTAAATTAAAAAAAAAAAAAAGAACATAGACTGGAAATGTAGTAACTGAGGAATTCTGGGGGAAATGCCTTTATACATAGAAAAAAAGACTAGAAGGAAGCCATCAAAATGCTAAGAGTTATCTTTGGGTGGTAGAATTGGTTTATTTTAATTTTTGCCTTTAGACCATTCTGTATTTTGCAAGTGAACATATTTCACTTTTAGAACTAAAAGCAACCAAGCACTGGGCATGATAGCACATGACTGTAATCCCAGCACTCAGGAGACTGAGGCAGGAATATCACAAGTTCAAGGCTAGCCTGAACTACATAGGAAGTTGGAGGCCAGCCTGCGCTACATAACCACATCTTGTCTCAGAAAAACCATTTTAAAAATAGCAATCAAGCTTACGTATAAAAGGTTAGTCTTCCAGTGTCCCAGGAAAAGAAAAAGAGGAGAGGCCGGAGAGGATGGACTCTAAAAAGCATTCTGGAAACAGCGCTGGTGCCTCCTCTGACACTAACAATGAGCAGAGGCTTTAGCATGGTCTGACAGCAGGATTATTTACACCTGTCACCACACTGTCACTCACTCACCTGAGGGGAGCTCCCCGCCAGGTTTCCTCCCCTGAATAAATCAGATCCAGCAAGGCAAGCCTCTGGTTGCACTTACCCATGGAAATTATCTTGACTTGATACCTATAATTGCTCTATTCAACTGCCACATGTGCAAGTGTACACACACACACACACACACACACACACACACACACCATACACACACACACACCTGCTACCCTCAGATGAAGTCAGCACCCACTGAGCACTCTCTCTCCCAATGATTCCCAACTAAAACCCTGAGCCAAGGCCAGCTTTGAGGCTCCACACCACCTCCATCCCATCACAGCTTTGCTCAATTGGCTCTTGTTGTTAGGTGCCGTGGAGTCATGTCTGACTCATAGTGACCCTTATAGGGTCTTCAATGGCTGATTGTTTCGAGATTGCCTTGGGAGGGGATTGCCTCAGGAGGGGATTGCCACATCCTTCTTCCAGTTTTGCAGTGCTGAGAATCGAACTCAGGACCTCGGAGACTGCAGAGCATTGCTCTACCAACTGGGCTAAATCCCAGCCCCAACTGCCTCTAGCACTGTTCTGCCTGGAATACCATTCACCCTCCTGCCTGCGCATCCACAGCCTACCTTCACTGCAAGTGCCTCTGCCAAGACCACAAGGGACCTGCTGTGTACCAGGCATTGGACATGGCCCCAAGGACAGAAATGGCCCACAAGGAACTCCCAGATGCCCAGATAACAAGACCCATGAGGCATACTGGAAAGGAGACAGATGTGGGTGCCAGTGGTTACCATGAGGGCTTCCTAGAGATGTGCTGCTTGACCTCTCTAGAAGGAATCCATCAGGCACAAGTAGTGGGAGATTCTCAGAGAGGACTCAGATTAAATGGAGGTCCCAGGTATGGAGCAGTGGATACACAAAGAGCCCCAGGTGAAAGGTCATCACTGAAGGAACAAAAGGGGGAAATGAGTTGGAGAAAAAGCAAGTCATAAATAGCACCACATGCTGCACCACAGAGCTGGGAACAGCTGAAACCTGCACAAAGCTGTGTCCCTGTCCAGCCTCCAGGGCTCTGCACACACCCACCTACTCGGCTGCCTCCTTAAAAACAACTCTGGCAGCCAGCAACTCTGGTTCACACCCATGTCTGTTGTCCTGACTTGTGACTTCTAGGTCTCTCCCAGCTTCTAGATTCCTGATGCCTGACCCAGGTCCTCATAGGGTCCTTGCCATCCATCTGTAGCCAGGAAGTTCCTCTTCCAAAATTTCTCCAGATGGATGTTCATCTTCATCCTCCTCCAAAACCTTTCTCTGCAATGGCACCAACATGGCTCCCTGTTGCCAAATCAAAGGTTCAAGAACCAGTCCTTGTTTTACATGCTATGTCAACAACATTCCACATGATGTTCCCACTTCTCCCTGATGGGCTTTCTCCCCTAGGCCTCCAGAACACCACAGCCCGCAGTCTTCTGCCCACCTTGCCGAGTGCTCTCCTTCAGTCTCCTTTTCTGGTTCCCCCTCAGGTAGAACTCTTAATATGATCATGCCTTGGGGCTCAGTGTTTGGCTTCTTCTCTAACACTACTTTAATATTGGTTTCATGGAAGCCTAACTCTCAAATGCTTAACTCATACATCCAATCATGTGACATCTCACTTGGATATCTAATAATTATCTCAAACTTAACAAAGCCCAGAATAAACTCCTCACGTATCCACTCTCAGAAACCAGCATTCCCAGTCTTCCCATGTTGGTCGATAGGAACTCCATCCCTCCGGGTGCTCTCGTCAGAAAAACCTAAAAGTTGTAAGCCTTCTAGAATAAAATACAGTTCAACAGTTTGAAGATCTTGGGGTAGGCAAAGGTTTCTTAAACAGGATAGAAAATGTACTAACCTTAAAGGAAATAACATTACAAATTAAAGCTTTTGCTCATCCAAAAATACCATTAAGAAAATGAAAGGCAATGCTAATGAGAAATTATATTGCCTATAATATATATTTCTGAAATATATATAATTTCCAAAGGATTCATGTCCAGAAATGCAAAGAAATCCTAAAAATTGATAAGATAGGCAACGCAATTTTTTTAAGTGGGCAAAAATCATGTTACAAAGGTAAACATATCCAAATGGTCAATATACACAAAAATCTGCTCCAATCTTTTTGTCATCAGGGAAATGCTCATTGCAACTATAATGAGATATTGTTGTGCACCATTAGAATGGTTAAAATGAAAATAAGTTGTTGATGTTGTTGTTGTTGTTGTTCTTAGGTGCCATCAAGTTGATGTCCAAACCATAGCAACCCTACGTGCAACAGGTAAAACACTATTGTTGGTGTTTCTCTGCTATTCATAGAGTTTTCAATGGTGGATTGATTTTTGGGAGTGGGTTGCTGGGTCCCTCTCCAAAGCCTACAGTATCTGGTGTTCCCAGGTGGTCTCCCATCTCAGTGCTAACTGGGCCCGACTCTGTTTAACTTCCAAGATCTGATGGGATTGGATGCCACAGTGCTACAGCTGCAGGCAAAAACAAAAGTAGATAATAGTTAACAAGTATGTGGAGCAACTAGAATGCTCATACATATTGGCAAGAAAATAATGGTACATTGTGAGAAACTGCTTAACAGGATTTCAAAACAAAACGTACTTACATACCAGATGACCTAGCACTTTCACCTTTAAACATACACCCAACAAAAATGCCTACATATGGACAGCAAAAGGCACATGTAAGAATATTTATAGGATTATCATTTGTAGTACCCCAAACCTGAAAACAATCAAAATGTACATCAACTTTAGATTGGATGATAAAGTGAAGCTTTAAGTTTGAAAACTATAGATATGCACATGCTATTATTCAAACTTGAGGCTGGGATTTGGCTCAGTTGGTAGAGCGCTGCGCTGCAGTCTCTGAGGTCCCGAGTTCAATTCCCAGCACCGCAAAAATGGGAGAAGGACCTGGCAATCCACTCCCAAGGCAATCCCGAAACAGTCAGCCATTGAAAACCCTATGAGGGTCTCTATGAGTCGGATACCGACTCCATGGCACCTAACAACAACAACAACACTATTCAAACTTAGGAAATTTTATATTGATATACTTTAGTCTGCAGTCTATATTTCAATTTCATCAATTATCCATAAAATGTTCTTTGCTGGAATTTACTTTTTGTGCCCTGATGTAGTATCTAGCCAAGATCATTGAATATATCTATCATGGTACTTTAGTTTCATTTCATCTGAATTGGTTCCTGTAAGCCTTTCTTTGTCTTCTATCACATTGACCTTTTGAACAATGACATTTCATGACATTGCTTTTTAGAACTGGTAAATTTGGGTTTGGTTGATTTCTCCTCTTGTTTAGATTGAGATTATACTACTCTCCTGTCTTAGTATTTTTTTTAGTTAATGTACAACTTAAAATGGATTTCATTCTGACATTTCTATACATGCATAATGCCTACAGCCGTAGCACTGTGGCATCCAATCCTATCAGATCTTGGAAGCTAAGCAGGGTCGGGCCTGGTTAGGACTTGGACAGGAGACCTCCTGGGAACACCAGATACTGTAGGCTTGGGAGAAGGACCCAGCAACCCACTCCCAAAAATCAATCTGCCATTGAAAACCCTATGAATAGCAGAGAAGCACTGACAATAGTGTTTCACCTGTTGTATGTAGGATCGTAGGATCGCCAAGTCGGATACCGACTCCACAGCACCTAACAACAACAACAAATAAGTGCATATTATTATACATGCTCAAGCCCACTTCCCTCATTACCCTCTCATGAGATGTTCCATTTCTTGATCTGGATGGTGGCCACAGGACTGTGCTAATCATGTGAGAGTTTAGCGTCTTCATTCAGGCTCCTTGGAAGTAAGGGCTGAGGAGGGGATTCTTGTGTAAGTGACTTACTGAGCTCAGAGGGGCACAAGGGAGTCAGGACAGGGAAGAGAGCCTAGCTCGGACGTGGTCTCTCCTTCTGCAGGTTCTACATCAACCCAAAAGTTTAGTAGAGGGCAGCAACTGGAGCACGCCTGAAATTCTCTCATCCCTTCATCTCACCCACCCCACCAGCCATGTCTTCCAAGGCTATTTTAAAATACACCTAGACTCTGCCCCTCCCGCTGCTACATACAGGATTTTTCTGCCCAACCTTACAGGCTTAGCCTTCAAACTGATCTCCCAGTTTCTGTCCTACAGTTTGGCCACTGCAGAGCAGGCAGAAGGAGCCCTTTAAGACATTATTCAGATCCAGCCCTGCCTCTGCTCAATGGCCCCACTTTTCCACTTGGAGAAGGAGTCAAGTCTTTACAGTGGCTTCCTAGGCCCCACAATGCAATCTGCCCATCCCATCTCCAATTTCCCTCCGTCTACTCTCTACTCAGCCCTACCCACCCCTGTACTCTGTGATCCTTTAGCCCCAGGGCCTCACTGCTGCTGCAAGAACTTCTGGGTTCGAGCCCGTCAGGGCAGAGAGCATGTCTTAAGCATTTCTTCCATTCCCCACGGGCCCTAACTCAGTGCTGGGTGTGGAGTAGGAGCCCAGTGTGTACCTTCAGGAAGGATGAAGAAATGTCATTTGAGCCGGGTGCGGTGGTGCACGTCTGTAACCCCAGGGGCCCGGGAGGTGGAGGCAGGAGGATTGCAAGTTCGAGACCAGAGGCAGTCTGCGTAACTTAGTGAGACCCTGTCTCAAAAAGTAAAAAAAAAAAAAAAAAAAAATGGGCTGGGGGTGCAGCTCAGTGGTCCAGCACTTGCAAAACATGCTAGCGTGAGGCCCTCAGTTCAACCCCCAGTACCACACACAAATAAAAAAAAAAAGAAAGAAAGAAAAAAAAGAAAAAGAAATGTCATTTGAATTAAATTTAGAAGATAGCTCCAGCAGTAACTTTAAAGGTGCTAACAAAGGTATAATCATCCTCACCCCCAAAGACAGCCCAGGGAATTCAGAAAAATTCCCCCTTTGACTAGGAAGCGGGTTCCAGGCAGACAGTAATGGTCATAAACTTCAGGCAATTCAGTCTGGTTTTAAAAGTTCATTCGGTGCTCACGCTGTACTGGCCAAAGATAATCGATGGCCTGAAGCCGAGGTGAGAGGTCAACACTCAGCTGGCCGGGCAAGCAGAGATGGCGGCCACTTTGCTGTGACAAATGGCAGTAACCTTCAGCTTTTAATTGCTCCCAAAGAACTCATGTGGACTCCAGCCCCAAATCACACACATGGGGAGAGAGAGGAAGGACAGAAGCTAAGGCAAGAGGGTAAGTCAGCAAAATTGGACTAACTGGAGATATGATCGAGCCTCTTCCCCATCTATACCTGCCCTATAAGAGCCTAAGTGATGTATTTTCTTCCCCTAGTTGATTTTTTAAAGTGTCTCTCTCCCAAGTCATTAATAACTAATTTCACAATTGCTGCATCATATGACAGTCATAAAATATTGCCTGCGCTTTTCCCAGCAAATCTTAGTTGAGCCAATAATTGAATCCAAATTATCTATTAAATTAATTTTTTAGTAGACCATCTTTTATACTTGAGGTCATTTTTCACAATTTCCCTGGAATGAAGTAAATGTGAAAGCAGTGACGACATCACCCCTCCTAAACAAGTAAAAATAAAATTGCTGAGCTGGGCACGGTGGCGCACGCCTGTAATCTCAGCGGCTTGGGAGGCGGAGGCTCCCAAATTCGAGACCAGAGGCAGTCTGCATAACTTAGTGAGACCCTGACTCAAAAAGTAAAAAAATGGGCCAGGGGCGCAGCTCAGTGGTCCAGCACTTGCAGAGCATGCAGGCGCGAGGCCCTGGGTTCAACCCCGACTACTGCAATAATAATAATAATAATAATAATAATAATAATAATAATAATAATAATAAAAATAAATAAATAAAATTTCTGGGTTCAGGCTGGAGGGTATCAAGCTATTAGGCATTCTTTTCCTCTTCCAGGTTACAACTAGCTCCATGTCCTCAGATACCACCAGGGGGACAACCGTACTTGGCGTCTGTGTGGTCAGTGTCTCAGCTGCAGCTGTCCTAGGCCCCCTCTCATGCAGAGTCACGTGTTACCGTCTCTAGCTAGACTCTGGCTTTATGAAGTCTTTGCTTTTTGAGGGGGGCAGATAGAGGCAGAGCCCCCTTGGGGACTCCGGCCAACCTACTCTCCCTTTTCTGAGGCCATGATCCTACCCCACTGTCCCCTGCAGCCACGTTTGCACCAGCAACCTTGTCCTCATCCTCCCCATTGCCCCACCACTGACCATCACTGATTGGACCTGGGGGGATGCCTAACCTGGGCCAAAGACATCAGAGATCTTCTGATGAGAATTTGAACTTGGGTCAAAGAGACATCAGCCAGTCTCTGTTGGTTCCTTGAATTAAGGATGTGAAATTTTAATGCACTTTGCCCAGGATAATTGTTTCATGACTCCCACATTTTCATGGGTCCAGAAGGACACCATGTTGTGGTATTTTCAGTCACATCATATAGTTGTGAAAGCTGGACATTGAATAAAGGAGACAAAAGAACTGATGCTTTTGAATTATGGTGCTGGAGACAAATATTGAATATACCATGGGCTGCCAAAAGAACCAACAGATCTGTCCTGGAGGAAGTGTAATCAGAGTGCTCATTGGAAGCAAGAATGGTTAGACTGTATCTTACCTATTGTGGATATGTTGTCAGGAGGGACCAATCCCTGGAGAAGGACATCACGTTTGGGAGAGTGGCAGATCAACAAAAAAAAAGGAAGACACTCAACTAGATGGATTGACACAGTGGCTGCAACAATGGGCTTAAATATAAAAAGTGATTATATTCCTGGCACAGAGTCAGGGAGTGCTTCATTCTGTTGTACATACGGCTGGTAGGAGTTGGACTTGAATCGATGACACCTAACAACAGAAGGATGAGGAGAGGAGAGTGACAGCAAGACGGGGAAAGGAGAGTGAGCAGGACAGCAAGTATATGAGCATGAGGAGAACCCCCATGAGTGGACATGAGCACCAGGGGAGGAGAGGTAGAAGCTGGAGCAAGAACCCCATTTCTGGTCAGGGCCCTCTGGGACCAGGCTGCACCTTGTGCCTTTGGAGGTCTGTGTGCCATCTTATATCCCTAGATGACCTGGAAAGAAAGGAAAGAAACAAGGTGGCTCTTCATTTCCTGTTTAATTATAGGAACACATTGGAAGGACAGGGGAACCCTTACACATCTAACACCAAAGACCCGGAAATAAAAAGCAGCTCTTGACTACAGGTCTTTCTGAGAAGACAGGGCAAGGGGGTGTGGGCTGGTTAACACAGCAAACTTTTCTAAAAATATATCAAAGCATTTCTCTTTGCCGGGTCCCACGAGTCCCACAGGATTGATGCCCACCTCTCCCAGCTCCTTAGTCTTTGTGGCTCTACCACACACACGGCTATCAGTCGTGGGGCACCACCACCTCTTTCTCAAAGGATCTACCACCATTCTCCCCATGCCACCAAATGCTAGAGAGCAAAGCAACGTGACTCATTCATTCATTCTGCCCATACTGAGCAAGTGTCGAAGGGAGCCCATGGCCAGACAGGCTCTGCTCACCTGCAAAGCCTAGGTGAGATAGGGTACAGTCTAAGAGGACATACTTTAACACTTTTGTCCCCATTATATTTATGATCCAGACCCCACTTTTAGCAGAACTGACTTGAATTTTTGTTATAATCAACCAACAGAATCTTGCTGCAAATAAAATCCATAGAGTCTACCCATGTCTCAGTTTCTCCCATGCATGACAGCAGTCGAGAGGACGAGCATGAGGTTTGGAGCCAGACATGTCAGCTTCCTCTTAAAAATAAAACAGTTACGCTCGCGTTTCTCCGCTCTGTGTGACTGGCGTCAGCTGGGGTGAGCAGAGTCAGGGACGCCCCCTCCTATTCCTGGCTTCCTGAAAAACCGATTATGTTCATGCTTATTGCTGTGAATGGGTGTTGAACTTCATCATTTTATGATGATGACGATGATTAGAAACAGATATTGAACTTCAACAAATGCTTTTTCTGCAACTCTTGGGATAATCGCATAAATATTTTCCTCATTTGGTCCATGAAGATTGTGAATTGCCTGACTTTCTGCTGTTAAGCCACCCCTGCCTTCTTTACATAAACCCACAAATGTGATCATGGCAATTTTTTCTAATACCCTGCTGGAATTGGTTAGCTAATGTTTTATTTAGGACTGCTTTCATCTATTTTTGCAAGTGAAATGGGCCTGTAATTTTTTCCTCCTGTCTTTGTCTAGTTTAAGAGCAACAATGAAACTGGCTTCATGAAGTGAATCAGATAGCTTTTATTTCTCTTTCCCTGCCTTTCCTTTGCTTTCTCTACTTCCTGGAACAACTGCTCCAAGATGGGGGTCATTTTCTCCTATGTACTTTATAGAACTCAAGTAAAGCAGTGTGGGCCTGGGTCTTTAAAGGAAGAACTGGCTAGGATTTCAATTTCCCTGCTCTCTTTGAATGTTCTATTTATTCTTTTCCAATTTTAGCATTTCTCCTTTCCCTAAAAAAAATCTCCAATTTACCTAATTTTCCAAATATTGGTGCTTCATAGTATTTCTAAATATTATTTTACCATTTCTTAAAAATCTGTTTTCTCATTTTCCTTTTTTATTTGGTTTTGTTTTATTCCATCACTTTTTTCTGCCTTGTCGGTAGTTTACCTATCCTAGTACCTTTTCAAAGGACCTACATTCAGCTTTGCTAAGCTTCTGTGATTTTTTTATGTAATTTGCCACTCATTTGTGTCTGCCCTTACATTTACCATTTCCTTCCTTTTCTTTAAGCATATTCCATTGCTACTTTTCCAGCCTGTTGACACTAGGGCTTACCTCCTTTGTTGTCAGTATTCTGTGTCTTCTAATAAATGTAGTTAAGGCTGAACCTTTTCTCCTACATATCTCGTTATCTGTGTCTCTCACATATTTTGCTGTGTGAATTGCTCATTCACTTAATTCTAAATATTTTGCAATTGTTTTTATTATTTCTTCTTTCATCCTAATACATTTTAGTATAGGTTGAGCATCTCCACCTTAAAATCCCAAATCCTAAATGCTCCAAAGTCCAAAAACATTTGAGATCGACATGACATCACAAGTGGAAAATTCTATGCCTGACCTCAAGTAGTAGGAGGTGGTTGGAATGCAGGTTTACTAAAAACATATACAAAATTACCTTCAGGCTATGTATATAATGTGTATGAAATATAGATAACTTTTGTGTTTAGACTTGGGTCCCATCCCCAAGATACCTCATTATATGTATACAGAAATTCCAACATCCAAAAAATTCCAAAATCTGAAACCCTTTTGGTCTCAAGCACTTCCAGTAAAGGGTATTCAACCTGTGTTGCCACTTTTTACTTTCCAGGCACACATTTCTGGTTTTCCTTTTGGGTTTTTTGGTTTTTTGACAGACAGTAAGTAAACATCTTTATGGGGTATATTGTGATGTTTCAGTACATCTGTACACTATGTATTGATCAACTCAGAATACTTAGGCTATCCATCATCTCAAGTATCTATCACTTCTCTGTGATAAGAACATTCAAAGTCCTCTCTCCTGGCTATTGCTCATTCATTGTATTTTGGTCAAAGAACACTATAGGATGTTGATCCCTTGGAATTTATAGAGGCTGCCTTTGTACCATAACTTATGGTCATTTTTGTGAACATTCTACATGTAATCAAAAGAATGTGTATTTTCTGTTAGATATAAAGTTATATATTTGTGTGGAACAATTCATCTGTATTCAAGCTTATTAAACAGGTTGTTCAAATATTCTATATACCTAATAAATTTTGTCTGCTTGGTCTATAAAATTTTGGGAAAAATATGTTAAAATATTCACATAAAATCACTGATTTATCTATCCTGTGTTTCTGCAAGTACTTTTTATTTGTGCATCCATGTGTATAGGTATATGTGCACACATATATATTTGAAGCTGTATTGCTAGGTGTGTATATATTTTCATGGTTTTTATAGTTTTGTCGTCTTTTATTCCTTTTACTGGAAAAAATGTTTCTCCTTTTATTCCTTGTAAATTTTGTTTTGGTTCATATTTGCTTGCTATCTCTTCTTCTCTCCCTTTATTGCCAAGTCTTTGTTATGTCTCTTGCAGAAAGTACATTCTTAAATCTTGTGTTTTTAATCCAATTTAAGAGTCTCTGTATTTTGAATTATGAGTTTAATCCATTTATATTATTGTAAATGGATGTTATATTAGAGTGATGTTTGCTATCTTGTTTCATATTCTCCATTTTCCATAGCCTTTTTTTCCCTTCTTTTCTTCTTTCTGCCAGTAGATAAAATTTTCCTCCGCTGATTTGAAAGCTCTACACTGTATTTTTATGGTACTAATTTCCTCAGTTACTCAAGCCAAAAACAGCAATATCATCCTCAACCTACCTCTCTCCCTCTCCCCTATCTCCCTCTCTCTCTCTCTCTCTCTCTCTCTCTCTCTCTCTCTCTCTCTCCTTCTCACACAAAACACATGCACACACACCAATCCATTGG
Organism: Pedetes capensis; assembly: GCA_007922755.1. Taxonomy (NCBI): domain Eukaryota; kingdom Metazoa; phylum Chordata; class Mammalia; order Rodentia; family Pedetidae; genus Pedetes; species Pedetes capensis. The sequence goes on from VMDO01005052.1 coordinate 78,259, forward strand.
AGTATCCTATTGGCTCTACCTTCAAAACAAATCCAAAGTTTGACCTCTTCCTTCTCCTCTTCCTTCTCCTCACCTGCACTGATATCATCATCACTCACCTGAGTTAATGTCATAACTTCCCAACTGGTCTCCAGGCTTCCATTCTAGCTGCAAGAATCTGTTCTCAACACAGGCTCAGGAACATGCCTTTCAAACATGAAGAACAGGCGAGACCAGTCTGGGCTACAGAGGGTAGACTCTATCTCAAAACACCAACATAAACAAGACAGCAAAGTGGTACCGTGGTGCACACCTGTAATCCCAGTGACTCAGGAGGCTGAGGCAGGATCACAGGTTTGATGTCAGAGGCAGCCTGGTCAATTTAGAGAGACACTTCTCAAAATAACAAAGCCGCTAGGGGTGCAGCTCAATGGTAGAGCCCTTGCCTAGCATGTGTGGGGCCCTGGGTTCAACCCCCCAGTTGTTGTTGTTGTTGTTAGGTACCGTTGAGTCGGTATTCGACTCATAGTGACCCTCATAGGGTTTTCAATGGCTGACTGTTTTCGGGATTGCCTTGGGAGTGGATTGCCAGGTCCTTCTCCCATTTTTGCGGTGCTGGGAATTGAACTCAGGACCTCAGAGACTGCAACATAGCGCTCTACCAACTGAGCTAAATCCCAGCCCATCAACCCCCCCCACAGTATTGTTAATTAATGAATTAACTAATTTGTTAAACAAAAATGAATTTATAAGAACATGAAGAAAGAGTACATGGCTTCTCGGCTCAGACCCTCCACCACCTGCTCAAATCAGTCAGAGCAGAGCTCCATCCACACAATGGCCTCCAGGCCCGCTCACTAGAAACCCCCTCCTCCTGATCGCCTTTTGGTCCACTCTACTCCTGTGGCTCCACTGTTTGCTGTCCTTCACACGAGGCATCCTCCCTATATTAACGCCTTTGTGCAGCTTCCTCTTCTAGAACACTCTTCTCCCAGGCAGCCAATAGCTAACTCCTTTGCCTCCTTCAGGGCTCAGCTCAGATGCTTGTTCTCAGTGAGAGGTACCCTGTCCAACTAACTTAGAATGCAACCATAGCCTCTTGGCTCTCTTAAGCCCCTTTTGGCATCTGATTTTTCTGAAGTATTTACTGATGTGTAACATATTATTTTATTCATCCATCCATTCATTCATTCATGTATCTCTTTATTATGCTGTCCGCATCTCTCCTCACTTCATGAAAACTTCCATCTGTTGAGGCGGCCATGAAAACATATTGCTTCTAACTCTGCTGTGAGACATACAACAGGCTGGCTCTGCCCTGCCCCCTGAAACTCACCACCAGGTTTGTGTTGAGTCCACACTTCCCACAGACTGTTTCCAGACAGCAGCTGAACACAGCAAGGTCATTAAGACAGGTTCATTCTGGCAAAGCCTGCAGCCATAGCACTGTGGCATCTAATCCCATCAGATCTTGGAAGCTAAGCAGGGCTGGGCCTGGTTAGTACTTGGATGGGAGACCAGTGGGGAACACCAGATACTATAGCTTTGGGAGAAGGACCTGGCAACCCACTCCTGAAAACCAGTCTGCCATTGAGAACCCTATGAATAGTGGAGAAGTACTGACAAAGTGTTTCTCCTGTTGTAGGTAGGGTCGCTATGAGTCGGATATCGACTCCAGGGCACCTAACAACAACAACAACATTCTGGCAAAACACAATGTGACCCTAAAGGTGACTCCTGGACATACCATTCCAGGAATCATACTTCAGCATGAGGCTCTTTCTACCTTGAGCCCCTCCCTCTTGCCTCCTTCTATAGACCCACATCACCTTCTCAGGGTCTCCCACCTGTTCCTGCTCTTTACCCCAGAAAGTCCGATCTAATGGTGGCATCTTCTCAGTGGGCCTACACAAATGCATCTGTTTTGTTCACTGCTTTACTCCAAATACCTAGACTTGGAGCTGATGGTTCAATAGTATCTGTGGAATGAGTGTCTAACGAAGGCTAAGCGCAAACCAGTGGCACTCATGTTAGAGGGTACCCGAGATTCCACCCCAACATTCCTCCATCAGGCGTCATTATAGGGAAGGTGCAGGTACGTCCTTCACAGTCTGGTCCTTTTGACTAGTTAGCTAAACAATAATCAGAATGCAGCAATCCCAGGGTCCAACTGAACTATCATAACCAATACTTGCATGTCGTCATTGTTAGAGGCCATAGAGTCAAGTGTCCAACTCATAGCAACCCTATGTACAACAGACAAAACACTATTATCACTGCTTCTCAGCTATTCATAGGGTTTTCAGTGACTGATTGTTTCTTGGGAGTGGGTTGCTGGATCCTTCTCCCAAGCCTACACAGCACCTGGTGTTCCCAGGCAGTCTCCCATCCAAGTACTAACCAGGCCCAACACTGCTTAGCTTCCGAGGTCTGATGGGATCAGACAACACAATGGTACAGCTACAGAGAATACTTGCATGGCACTTTAGAATGCTGCTAAATACTTTACAAACACATTTTCCTCTAACCTTTACCCCAACACTGTGAAGCACATTTTTATCTATCTTAAATTTGATTATAATACACACACACACACACACACACACACACACACACACACACTGACTGACTGACTGAGTTGCCCAAGGTAACACCACAGAGCCAGGATTCAAAGCCAGCTGCTGGTGGTCTGGACCAGCCTCTGCTCCTTCCTCATACAGCCCACATTGGAGCAAGCCCCACTGTGAGGGAGTGGGGAAGAGGGAAAGTTGGTAACTTCTGGAGAAGTCTCCTGGAGGATGAGAGTAGACATACTGCCAAGATGGTGCAGGCCTGAGGCCAGCCTTGGGGACAAGGCCTCCACCACACAGCTCTGGGGTAGGGCACTAATTATTGCCCCTGGAATTAGGCAACACGAATAGCCTACACAAGAAGCCACTTCTTGAGGCTCAGGGATGTGGGGAAGACTTAGATAAGTAAGAGAGAAATAGAAAAGAGGCAAAGGGAATGCAGATTTTTAATCCAGCCTGGGAGGTAAGAGTAGACATTGGACAGAGGCCTCTAGATTCTAAAGTTCTCCAAAGACTCCTTCCCCTGCTCTGGAATAAACTGAGGGAATCTCTCTTCCAATCCCAGGAATCTGGGATTACCTTTTACATGTGCCATGATGAGTTTTTGCACTCAGAACAGTGGTGTGGGATCTGTACAGCTAACTACTAGTGCTCTACTATTGGGGAACGGAAAGTGGACAGAAGGGAGGGGCAAGCCTGATGTCCCCAGCACATAGGAGAAGGGATCCAATAAGTGGGCAGCAGGCATCCATCCCCTAAGAGCTTCCATGAGGAGCTGTGATCATGAGAACAGGTGGACCCTACAAAATCCATGCCCATTTTGTGCCACTAATTGAATGAGGCCACTTCCTCCTTCAAAGCCTGGGATAAGACCTCCAGCCTGTCCCCTTGCTCATCTGGATCAGAGCTCCAACCTCTCAGGCCTGCATGAGCTTTCAGGCAGCTGTGTCATCCCAGAGTGGGGGCGCATCCAGAGCTTCCCAACCTGCCTGCTACAGCCTGGCGGCACAGCAAGAGTGGGTGATGAGCTCAGACACCATTGACCCCTAAGGCCTCTTGGTGCCCCGGCAGGTCTGGCCTTTGTCTGCCAGCAGCCTCTCCATGCTATGCTAGTGCGCCCCACTGATGCTATCATTTCCTATGGTGCCATTGTAAAGGATGGAAGGAAGAGAAGGAGGAGAACAGGGGGAGGCTCTGGGCCTCCAGCTGAATCCCACCCTTCTTACCAGCCACTAAGGGCTGCCCACTGGCTCTTCATTTACTAATTCAACTAAAATGCATGGGGTATCTACTGTGTGCCAGGCACATTCCAGGATGGCAGCTGCAAACCTTTCTACCAGGAGAAAGAGGCCCTCTTCCACTAAAAGCTGTCGGATCATGAGCTCAGATCCCCACCCAGAAACTAAGGGGCTGAACTGGCTATTGTCCAAAGTCCCTGGCAGCTCCAGCATCTTGAGCATGACAGAAAAGCTTCATGGAATCCAGCATTCCTCTCTCCTCCACCCTTCTGCCCTTCCCCCACCCCATCCAAGCAGCTTGGCCTTCACTTAACCACGCTCCAGGAGAAGGGCGCTGTAGGATGGGAAACAAAGAGCCGGGCGCGGTGGCGCAGGCCTGTAATCCCAGCGACTCGGGAGGCAGAGGCAGGAGGATCGCAAGGTCGAGACCAGAGGAGTCTGTGTAACTTAGTGTGACCCTGTCTCAAAAAAGCAAAAAAAAAAAAAAAAAAAAAAAAATGGGCTAGGGGTGCAGCTCAGTGGTACAGCACTTGCAAATTATGCAAGCGAGAGGCCCTGGGTTCAATCCGAGTACCACAAAAAAATAAAATAAAATAGAGGATGGGAAACAACAAGCCCAGAGCCTCCCCCCAGCAAAGATTGTGTCCTTGGGGATTTGGGATGACTCAGGTCCTGCCTCAGTGGCTAAGGGTTCAAGGCTGCCTCTATCCTTTTTGAACAACATTCACATGGATTGAGGGGAAAGAAAGAGGAGGCATCTGAAAAGACCAGATGGTGGGGACAGGGATGCCCTGGGGGCCATCTCATGGATGGGTGACTAAGGACACATGGGGACGATGGCATCTCCATGGACACCAGCATGGGCAGTTGACATCCAGGACTCGATGGGCCGGCAACTCTCCCCCAACCCAAAACCTCTCAGGTCAAGCTGGGCTGCCTGACATCAGGGGGAACTGGGAAGCCCACGGTACTGGAAGGAAGGGCAGGACTTGCTCACAATGGGGGCCATGGGTGGGATGGGTCCTCCTAGGGCCTGGCAGGGAAGAAGAAAGGAGTAGAAAGTGCCAGAAAATACCTCCCAGGAGTGCAACTCACTGGCAAACCAGCTCCCTCTGAGGCATCACTGCCTGGTTAGATTTTTCTGCTCGGGTTCCCTCGCTCCGCCATCTTCTCCCCTCAGAACCCCTCATTCCCACTTCAGCCCCACCCATCCTAGATGAGCCCTGGGTCCTGCCAGAACACAGCCACACTTTGCCAACATCTCGCCAATCAACCAGTGCAGGTTCATGTCAGCACCCCAAGGTTGGCGAGCCCAATTCGTTCTGGCGATGAGAGACACAGGCTCCTTTTCCAAATCCGCCCCTGCCCATCTTCACCACCCCACTGGCCCTGGATACCCCACAGGGCAGCCTACATCTCACCCCATCCTAGGATCCCAGACAAGCCCCCAGAGGCTGCCCCATCTAGCCTTTGACCTCCCTGTGTGGCTGTCACGACTGCCTAACCACTGCAGTGCAATTCCGTCCTCGCTTCCAAGCTGCCTGACCAGCAGTTCCCAGGGAATTACTCGCTACTTAGGGCCAAGTGCCGCTAATAGGAAGCAGTAGGTGAACAAGGGCTGCTACGGGTACCTCGCTTCCGTCCCTTAATTTACAACAAGCCTCCGCTGTTTATCGAGCCGGTAACATATTTGAACACTGACTCATAAGAGGCCCTCCTTGCAGACACCGTATATCTGGCAAATAATTCCCCTTCCACTAAGGTGTGTGCAGAATTCAGGGCAGGCAATTTACGGAGCTGTGTGGGGAGCGGTGGGAAGCGGCCACTTATGTGAGCCAGTCTGCAGCACAGCAGCCAAGGGGCCTGTCCTGCAGAGGGTCAGCCACCTGCAGCATGAACTCAAATCCACACCCCAAGGGCAGCTCCAGGGGTGGCTTCTGAGTTCCGGTCTAGGAAGGCAGAGGTCCAGAGCAGGGGAGTCCCCAGCTGCTGTCTGGCCACACCCACTGCTAGGCCTGAGTCTGCTCTCTCCTCTGTCCTCTGCCAAGCCATGAAGAAGACCACACAGGTATGGCCATCTGCATTTCACAGATGGGGAAGCTGAGGCCCAGAAAGAGTGCTTTGCTGCTCATTGGCTCACAGCCCCACAACGACTCTGTATGTTGTTTCTCTTGATTAAAGAAGGCAGGAAAAAAGGTGACAGCCGTCTCCTCCCCTCCCCCTCCAGTGGGAAAAGGGATGGCAGTGTGTCAGGAGCCACCAGTGGAGAGTACTTCCCAGGAGCAGTGAAGACCAGGAGACAAAGGCATGGGATTATAGTCAGATCAGCTAATGACAGAGTAAGATTTAAAAGAAAAAAGTTTCTCTCTCCAGTTTATTGCCTTCAAAGCCCTTGAAAGGCAGCTGGTAATTAAACCTCATTACTAGGGTAAGAGGGTACACCCTTCACCACCCTACATTCACACACACGTGTTCACACACTCACGCGCATGCACACACACGCATGCACACACACACACACACACACTACCCTCCAGATGAGAATCAAAAGGTTCCCAAGCTGTTCATGGTTATGACCAAGAGGGGCTGTGCTCAGACCCAGGGAGGCTTGAAGAGGTGTCTTCCTCACAGGTGCCTGTCAAACCCACCTCAGACACCCTAAACCCTCAATATACTAAGGAAGCAACAGAATGGAGCAAAAAGAGATGGGACCTGAGTTCAAACTAACTTTGTTATACCTCGGTGAGTTATTTATAGCCTCAGTTTCTTCATCCATAAAGTGCGAAGCATAACAACCCTACAGCTTTTTTTTTGAAGATCAGATGAAATATTAGACATCATCAAAGTGTCTGGTACACAGTAGGTCCTTAATAATTGTTCAACCAGTTCTCCTTTTTCACTCACTTTTCCTTGCTAAAACACAACAGCCCATCATCTCCAAAAAAGTTTTCCCCAAAGGCCAATCTCCCCGGAAACAGAAACCAATATTCTGAGGCCAGGATTCATGGGCCAAGGACTTATTAAAAATGTGCTTCCAGGAGGAGGTACAGGGAGGAGGGGGATGCATGACAGGGATGGGGAGTGGCCAAGCACTGGGGACATTTCAGGCAAACTTCTATGTAGATGACTTCAGCCACACCCCAGAGGAGTCTGCCAGTTACACACCAGATACCCTGCCAGGAAGCTGGCTCTTACCCTTCTCTACATCCGGGTCACAGAGGACGAGCAAGGAGCACATGAAGGGCAGCTTTGGTCCCCTGGAGCTGTCCTTTCAGGGGCAGCTGGTGGAAGCAGAAGCTCCCTATAGTCAGGAAGACACAAACCAAACCAGGAAGTGGGTCCTGGGAGATGTGCATGGAGGGATCCCAGCTCATATTTAGTCCCAGCCTGTCAAATGGAGCTAGCGCGTGCCACAGAGCATGTGAGGACAAGCAGGGAGCTCCCAGCCCCCAGGGAAGAGCTTTCCAGGTTCCGGTGTGTCCGATGCGTAGATGCGGTCTCTTCTCCCAGCTGCCTTTGCGTGAAGTGGTCAGCACAGAGAGCATTACTTTCTTTTAAAGTGAAATAGAGGTCCAGAAAGGTGTGATGACCCACTCCAGGTCACAAAGCTAATTAACAGCAGCCTAAATCCAGGTTTCTGGACTCCCAGTACTGGATTCCTTCGAAAAGTGGTATTTAAAGGCACACACACATATCACACGCTGATCGCCAGTACAAGAACTTGGCAGCTTTCCAGAAGGCAAATGTGGGTTAGAATCAAGGCAGAAAATAAGTGGTCAAGGGCCACAAGAAGGGTCCTTCCCTCCAGGCCATGCAATTCTTCAGGTAGGTTAACAAGCTCTTTCCTGTAGGGGAAGTTATCCAGCGAGGACCAGTCCGAGAGTTTACACCACAGTGGATTACTTCCGGTCCCCTGTTCTCCTCCAAACATCCGGGCACTGTGAGGAGAGGCGCTTTAAGTAATGGGAGGGAATGTTACATCCTTCCTCCCAGAAGCCTTTGCTCACTCCATGGACTGTGCTGAGACCCTCCAGGGTTCTTCACACTGACATCATTGCTTCATCAATTATCCTACCTTTCTCTTGACCCCAGCTCCTCAAAGTCAGAACCGGCCATTCCCTTGCCTCTTTGCCCCCATGTTCCTCTGAACTTAACAGTCAACTGAACCAAATGCAAAGCCACCTGGCCTTTGGGAGTAGGAATCTGTGGTGGGGACCCCAGGAAACAGGGGGCTTATGCCAACGAGCATGAAGGGCAATAATGAGCACCAGAGAGAGAAAAGAGACCCTAAGAGGTTGGGAGAGGGACAGAGAAATGGAAGTAGAGAGGTTCCAAACGCATCCTTGGCCACCCACAAAATCATCCTCGGTGATCAGCACTTCTCTGCAAATACGTTCCAGGTGTGCTGACCCAACTGCTTTTCTCAGTGCTATCTGGACCCTCACAAACACAAGAACCTTCCTAATAGCATGGGTCTCTCTGAGAGGCCCCCAATTACACCCACTAAGATCATGATGTAGGTGAAAGGAGAGGGAAAGAAAGGAGGAACAAATGGAGGAGGAACAGAGCCCCGCTCAGCCCCTAGGGTCCCTGGAGGGCCAAACGCCCCAACATGTCAGCCTGGATCTCCCAACATGCTTTGGCTCAGGAACCTGGGAGCACAGCCAGGAGAGGGCAGAGGCAGCAGGAAATGGGTTGGGACTCCTGAAATCCTAGTGGGGGGCCGGAAAATGTCTGTTTCCAGATGGGGTTGGAGGTTGGACGATTCATTTGTTCTTCTGGGTGCTGAGGGAGCAAAGCCACACAGAATATCCAGACAGTGAGGGGAGGCAGCTGGGCCCCCACAGGCCACTTTCTGCTGGGGACCTGGCACAGCAGGGCCACCTGGGCAGCTTCCAGCATTGCCCTCCTGTCCTAGACCGTGTCCAAAGTAGGAATTAAACTCTATCTGGAGCAGTCATGGCAGGAAGTCTTATAAAAGCCACTCTCTAAGGGGCTCAGAGCTGCAGCCTTTCTGGGGGTTCCCTACCCCCTAGCTCTGCTGGAGAGGGAGCCCCATGTGATGGGGCCAGGCAGGTCTGAGAATCCAGCTGGAAGCACCTCCAGAGATGGCCTGGGGCAGCCCTCATTTTACTGCAGGGGGGAAACTGAGGCCAATAGAGGAGAAAGGGCCACCTAGGGTCTAATGGCTCCTTCTCCTCCCACTGCGAGACACCAGGGGCCATAGGCGCAGCAGCAAAGCAGAACATGGTGGGGTTGGGGGAGGGGTCATAGGCGAGATCTGGCTGAGCAGGGTGATGGGGAGACATGGAGCTGCCCTTGCCAACATCTCCCCCACATACCTACCGCAGGCTGAGGTTTGGCAAATCAGCCCAGCCGCCTAGTTCCTGGCTGTTAACAGCATATCCCAACCCCTAAGCTCTTCCAAGACAGGCTCTCATGAGTCCTTGGGGGACTTCAGAGGGAGGAGGAAGGAAATAGACATTTTCCCCCTAGTATAAAAAAAAATGAAAAATGAAAAATGAAAACAAGCAAAAATATCTGGAAAAGAGGCAGGAGGGGGTCAGGGCAAAAGCTAGGCACTGGAGAACCTGAGCCACCCTGAGCAACAGCTGGCCCAGAGCTCAGGACACAACGTGTCCATTCTCTGGGCACAGCAAGCCTCACTGGAAGGCTCCTCAGCCCCAAGGGCCCCCTATGTCCTCCTGGCACAGTGCTCAGCCTTGTAGCAATTTAAGGGGCACCAGCTCCCTCACAAACATCCTCTTCACCTCTAGATAGCCTCTCAGCAACAACTGCAAGACCATTCCCCAAAGACTGAGATCAGCCTCATTTCCCCAGCCTCTGGCCTCTCCCATGTCAATATTTGGGTGGCTCCTTGCAGCACCCTAAGAAAAAACAGGCCTATGTGCCTAGACCCCCGGTTAGCACTGAGGTGGAGTGGCAGAGAGGGCAGCCTGCCGCTCCCAGCCCGTGAGACAGGGAGAGGAAGCAAGCTGAGCTAGAGCCAACAAATCCCCCCAGGGCCTAGGGCTGTCAGAAATCCCCCTCCACCCTCTGACTCTGAGGACCGATCTCCTCTGCATTATCTCCTTCCAGAGTGGAGGGCATGTATCCTGGGAGGGGAGGCAGGGCCACAGGGCTCTCCTAGAAGGCTCCTCCATCCATGTTTCTTGAACAAAGTTAGAGTGAAGGAGTAGGATAGCTGTGGGTAGACACAAAGAATGTCCATGGAGCTTCTAGAACCCCAGGGGAGGAGGGATGGAAGTTTTCAAAGGTTCAAGGCAATAGCAGATTCCATATGCTAAAACAAAAAAAATGTACATCCCTTTCATCCTGCCAATTGTATGAAATAAAAATCCCACAAAATAGGTTGGTTTCTGGGAAACAGGCATGGCGCAGCACTGTGTTCTGCAAGATGGAACACCAGCCCTGCAGTGAGGTGTCACCAGATCTCCAGGGTAAGGAGTACCATGCTGTTATGGTAGGGATCTGGAATGTCCCCCAAAGGCTTGTGCATGGCTCGGTACTATTGGAAGGTAGTGGAACCTTTAGGTGGTAGGGCCTAGTGGAAAGAAGTTAGGTCATTGGGGATTGCCCTTGAAGAGGATATAGGGACCCTGGCCCCTCCCTCTTTCTTTGATTCTTGGCTGCCATGAGGTGAGCAGCTTTGTTCTGCCATGTACTCTCCACCATGTTGTTCTGTCTCTCTACAAGCACAGAAACAATGGAGCCGACCAATCATGAACTAAAACCTCTGAAACCATAAGCCAAGTTCATCTTTCCTCCCTATAAGTTGATTTTCTAGGGCATGTTGCAACAGCCACAGAAGGCTGACTAGTACAGATGTTCATGCACAGCAGCCTTGGACACAGGCTATAGTTTGAGGACCATGACACTAGGAGGGTCTCTGCTAACTGCTTCCTTCTGGCCTTGGGGGCATCAGGAAATTAGCTTCAGCCATTTGCCACACTTCCTTGCTCCCTGATTGGCTGGTGCTCCAGGGGAAATGCACAGTCCTGGGCGCAACACAAACAGGGACCTGGAACACTGGATGCATTTTAACAAATAATTCAAGTATTTGCGGATCAGATCAAGACAGATCAGGACATGCAAATTACCTGGAAAGTCACTGTATAAAGTCTATCTGGAGCAACCACAGTAGGAAGTCCTACATTCACCAAAAGTCCCAGTTCAGCTCAAACACACTCAGAAATTTTGCTCTTGTACATCCCTTTCCTCTCTGCCCCTCCACAGAAGCCCATTTTATTCATTTCTTGTTTATCTTTCCAGTATTTCTTTACGCAAATGTAAGCACAAATGAAAATACGTCTTATTTCTTCCCTTTGTTTTATAAAAGATATGGTGCCATTTACCTGTTCTGTCCCTTGATTCTTTCACCTAAAAAAATACCCTGGAGATCACCACATACCCATTCATGGAGATTCCCCTCTTCCTTTTTTACCTCCACAGAGTTTTCTAATAGGTATATATCCAATAGGCATATATCCACCCCCTGTTGATAGGCACTGAGTTGTTTCCAGCTATGGTTTCCATATCTGTGCAGGTGAATCTATAGGATAGATTCCCAGCAGTGGGACCACTGAGTTGAAGGGTAGATAGACGCATTTGTGTTGGTAGATATTACCAATGCTCCTTCCATAGAGTTCTACTTTACACTCCACTAACCATGTCGGACCTGTAGCTGTACCTCTGTGGCATCCGATCCTGTCAGAATTTGGAAGATAAGTAGGATTAGTCCTGGTTAGTACTTGGATAGGAGACCACCTGGGAATACTGGGTGCTGCAAGCTTGGGAGAAGGAGCTGGCAGCCCACTCTCCAAAAACAATCAGTCACTGAAAACATTATGAATAGCAGAGAAGCATGACAATAATGCCGAGCATGGCAAAATGTCAGGTAGTGTTTCTTCTGTTGTACATAGGGTCGCTATGAGTCGGACCCGACTTGACAGCACCTAACAACAACAACAAAGCAATTGTGGAGACGTGTTTCCCCACAACTTTTGCAATCACGCATTTCATCAAAATTTGGCATTCTTGTTCAATTGAAGAGGTGAGAGATGATATCTTTCAGTGTGGTTTTGATTTGCATTTCTCCCATTATGAGTGGGTTGCTTATCTGTTCACATGGTAAAGGACCATTTGCATTTCTTTTTTGTGAATTCAGTGTTCGTGTCCTTTGCCCACTTTTCTATTGGGTTATGGATCTTTCCTAAGTCTTTTTATATTAGAGGGTTAGCTCTCTGTGCTATGAATTGCAAATACTTTTTCCTCAGTTTGTCATTCGCCCTTTGACTCTGCATATGGTATTCCAGACATGCAGAATTTTAAAAATGTATTTATCCATGTTTTCTTTTTCCCTGGCTTCTAAAATTTGAACCATAGTTACAAAGGTGATCCCTATTCAAGATGGCCCCCCTTGTTTCCTCATAGCACTTTTACATCTGTTTTTAACATGTAAATCTTGGTTCCATTTGGAGATTTTTCAATGCACAGGATAAAGTAGGGAACCAAATTTTACCTTTTTCCAAAAATGGCTTCTCTATTGTCTCAGTACCCTTTATTTACAAATCATATGTGCCACATTTACCAATTTCCCATATGTAATCTGGTCATATCTAGGTTCTGCTGTTCTACCTCACTGTTCTGTCTATGCCAACGCCATGCTGCCTTAATAACTATGACTACACAGTGCCTTCAAATTGTCTGGTAAGGCTTAGTCTCCCCTTTATTGCTCTTCTCTCTCTCTCTCTCTCTCTCTCTCTCTCACTCTCTCTCTCTCTCTCTCACTCTCTCACTCTGTCTCGTGCACGCTTGCTCTTTCTGTCTCTCTCTCTGTCTCTCTCCTCTCCCATATTTCTCAGATTTGTTGCCTGTTTATTTTTCCACATAAACTTTCCCCTACTTTGTCTAGCTCTAGGAGGAAGGGGGACCTGTGAGCCAAATAAAATTCTGTTGTTAATAACTTCCCTAGTCTGTGGTATTCTGTGTCTTAGTCCAGACACCATAACAAAACACTACAGACTGGGTAATTTATAAATGACAAAAATGTAGTGTTAACAGTTCTGTAGGCTGGAAAGTCCAAGATCCAAGTGCCAGCAGACTGAAAATCGGGTGGGCTGCTCTACTTCAGAATAGTGCTTTCTGTGTGTCCTCACATGGCAGGAGAGGCAAACAGCTCCCCCAAGCTTATATAAATACCTCAAAAAGTCTTCACCTCTTAAAACTATCATCTTAGGGGCTAAATATCAACAGATGAAATTTCGGGGACACATATATTTAGAACAAAGATCAGAGGGTGGCATCATGTGACAATGATGTCAAAGGGGACATGCTATCAAAATGGTCCTTGAGTTTTAAAGGTTAGTGAAAGAAGCGTTTGTGGAGGGCAGAGTTGAGCCTCAGCACAACATTGAAACCTATGGATTAAATTGCCCTTGTGTTTGCCCTTAAGCCCCATTCCCTACCTAGGAGAACCTTCCCCCAGACATGCGAGCCTCCTGTCAACTGTAAAGTCCATCACATTCCAGCTGCATGAGAGAACTCAGGTGCCCAGAGGCAACAATGGCTCTCGCCCCTCGGTGCACTTGCAAATATCCTTTCTGCTGGGGTGCCCCTCCTCCTCTGCCTGGCATCTCCTGCTCAGTCTCCTAGCCTCAGCCCAAGCACGCCTGCAATACCAGGAAGCCACTGAGCCTTTCCTTGCACCAACAGCCACTGACAGCCACTAGGGTGATTACTTTTATGTCTCCACTTGACTGGGCCATGGGGGACGCAGACATCTGGTTAAACATTATTTCTGTGTCTGTGTGGGTATTTCTAGAAGAACCTAGCATTTGAATGTTCAGATTGAATAAAGAAGATCTGTCCTTTCCACTGTGGGTCAGCATCAGCCAACCCACTGAGGCCTGAAAAGAATAGGAAGCCAGAGGAAGGAGGAATGCGCTGTTCCTGCTGGGCTCTGGAGCTGGGACAGCCATCTCCTGCCCATGAATCGAGACTTGCTTTGTCAGCACTCCTGGGTCTCAGGCCTTTGGATTTGGGCTAAGATTTACAGCACTGGCTTTCCTGGTGATCCAGCCATCCCATGGCCAGTCATAGGACTTCTCAGCCTCCATAATCATGTGAGGTAATTCCCTATAATAAATCTTTACATATATACCCTATTGGTTGTTTCTCTGAACCCTAACAATACCATCTCCTTGGCGCATCCAGTGCTGTGCACTGTGCCCATCTCTTTGCATTATACCCACATTGCCTGCATCAAAGATGGTTTCCTCCATTAGACTCAAATTCTTCAGGGCAAAACTTTATTTGTATTTCAGTGTTGGACAAAGAAGATATCCAGTAGGTGTTTGTAGAAATGAACGAGCAACCAAATCATTAAGCAGGAAGCCCTGGGTGCAAATCCTTGTCCTCCACCACCACTATGCACATTCATTACAATTAAGTGGCCTTAACTTCCCTCAGCCTCAGTTTCCATGTTTGTAGAATAGAGAAAAGAATAATACCTCCTCAGAGAGTTGTAATAGGACTAAATAAGATAATGCATGTTAAATGCCTGGCCCAGTATCTGATGCCTAAAAAGCATTCAATTAACAGTAGCTACTATCAATGCCACAGGGCTGGGATTTAGCTCAGTGGGTAGAGCACTGCGCTGCAATCTCTGAGGTCCCGAGTTCAATTCCCAGTACCGCAAAAATGGGAGAAGGGCCTGGCAATCCACTCCCAAGGCAATCCCGAAGCACTCAGCCATTGAAAACCCTATGAGGGTCGCTATGAGTCAGATGCCACTAATGAGATTTGAGTTAATGGAGTTTCAAGGTTGAGTTTTACATTTAACAAGAGGATCCTAGGCTGGACTCTGTGGCAGGGGCATTTCCTATAAGGTCTCAGGCCTTTGGACTTGGGCTAAGATTTATAGCACTGGCTTTCCTGGTGGTCCAGCCAGCCAATGGCCAATCATGGGACTTCTCATCCTCCATAATCACATGCACTAATTCCCTATAATGGTCTCCTATAAGGAGATTGCCTGCAGCCATAGCCCTGTGGCATCCGATCCCGTCAGATCTTGGAAGCTAAGCAGGGTCGGGCCTGGTTAGTACCTGGATGAGACACCACCTGGGAACACCAGAAGCTGTAGGCTTGGGAGAAGGACCTGGCAACCCCCTCCCAAAAATGAATCTGCCATTGAAAACCCTATGAACAGCAGAGAAGCACTGACAATAGTATTTCCCCTGTTGTACAGAGGGTCGCTATGAGTCAGATACCGACTCGACAGCACCTAACAACAACAACATAAGGAGATCTCTTTCTAGGGTACACTGCCCCTTTCCAATAAATTATCCCCTTTCCAGCTGGGGCCAGAGCCAGATGTTCTGAGCCCCACCTCTGCAGGTGACTCAGAGAGTTTCCTGAGTGTGTTGTCCTTACAAGTGACTGCCTACATAACCAAGAGCGTCTGAGCACACCACAAAGCTTCCACAGAGGCAGTTAGCACCCCAGCGACACCCGGAGCCCCGCGGGGCAGAAGCACAATCACAGCGCCACAAACTTTTCAGAGCATTCATCAGAAATGCCTGCTGAACGGCAAAGCCCAACTTCACATAAGGTCCCACCGGAAAATCGCTGACAAAGGCCTGGTTATGTAACAGAGGCAGCAAATAATTAGCACAAATGTTCCCCAGCAGAAGTGGAAGAAACACCCCCTCAGGCCTGAGCTATTCTCTAGAAGGAGACTGCAGCACACTTGCTTGCTTTAGCCCTCGGATCAGGAAAGGATTTTTGCCCCTAGATCAGACAACATTTAAAAGCTTCAGAGAGCAGCCTGCCAACCCAGAGGAAAAGAGGACAGGCTCAGGCCTGGAGGTCTTCCGGGAGGGGTGGCCCAGTGCTTCTTCACTCCCAGGGAAAGTGTGGGGAGAGGGCTGGTGGGAAGGATTGGGGTCAAGTCTTCCCCACACCAGGAGGGGAAGTCCAGGCTGCTAGCTTGGGCTGGTCAGGAACTTTTTAAAGGAGTTTCACCTTGGGTCTCCCAGGAGTCAGCACATCATTGTTGTTGTTGTTGTTGTTAGGTGCCTGCGAGTCATGTCTGACTCATAGCGACCTTTATAGGTATGTTTTGGGATTACCTCAGGAGTGGATTGCCACGCCCTTCTCCCATTTTTTCGGGGCTGGGAACCAAATTCGGGACCTCAGAGACTACAGAGCAGCACTCTACCCACTGAGCTAAATCCCAGCCCCAACATATCATTGTTGTTGTTGTTGTTGTTAGGTGCCCTCTAGTTGGTATCCGACTCATAGCAACCCTCATAGGGTTTTCAATGGCTGACTGTTTTGGGATTGCCTTGGGAGTGGATTGCCAGGTCCTTCTCCCATTTTTGCGGTGGTGGGAATTGAACTGGGGACCTCAGAGACTGCAGCGCAGCACTCTACCCACTGAGCTAAATCCCAGCCCATGGCACAGCACATCATAGGCTCTGGATACAAAGCTCTGAGTAAACAAATAGATTTCCCCCATCTCAGACTCCTGGCCAACAGAGATGCCCAAAGGGCCAGGGAGAGAACAGCTATCAGCATGGAGGGGAGGGTGGCGGGCAGGGCACCCCACAAACACACTGCACGCTCCCTGGCTTCTTCGACTCAGGAGCATCTATTGGGCCTCCTTTGTCACATGGCCCCGGGGCCTAGCAGGCTGAGACTCGCTCCATCCAGCAGGGTGAAGTGTGTTTCTCTTAGTGAAGGGGGAGCAGCTGACTGTCGGCCATCGACCACAAGACAGGACCTACTTCCTGCATTAGAAATCGGCGCAGTCATCATAAAGAGCGACTGAATAAACACGCTATGCTTTAAAAGGGCTGGGATTTAGCTCAGTTGGTAGAGCGCTGTGCTACAGTCTCTGAGGACCCGAGTTCAATTCCCAGCACCGCAAAAATGGGAGAAGGGCCTGGCAATCCACTCCCAAGGCAATCCCGAAACAGCCAGCCATTGAAAACCCTATGAGGGTCGCTATGAGTCAGACATGACTGGACGGCACCTGACAACAACAACATGCTTTATAAACCATGGAAGGTGGGTGTAATTTTATTCTGGGCTTCACTTAGGGAAGTTGCTCAGTGCCATCATCACCAGCGTCCAGTGTCCAGCGGGAGAGAGGCGTGTGTGCAGCCACACATCAGCTTCAGAGGGGAACTTCAGAGCTGTCCCTGGCCAGGGCTCTCTCTCCCCCACCATTGGGTCACTAACAGGGTCTTTGCCACCCTGCCTGGTGGAGCTGTTTTTTTGTTTGTTTGTTTGTTTGTTTGTTTTGGTTTTTTTTTTGGAATACTGGGGATTGAACCCAGGGCCTCGCACCTGCATGCTTTGCAATTGCTGGACCACTGAGCTGCGCCCCCAGCCCTTTTTTTTTTTTTTTTTTTTTTTTTTTTTTTTTTTTTTGAGACAGGGTCTCGCTAAGTTACACAGACTGCCTCTGGTCTCAAGCTTGCGATCCTCCCACCTCCGCCTCCCAAGCCGCTGGGATTACAGGCGTGCCCCACTGCACCTGGCCTGGTGGAGCCTTTGACTTTGAGCCCTGGTTGGAGTCGGGCACCGATCTTCTTCAGAGCTAACTTCAGAGATGGCGTCACCTGCTCTGCGCAGTGTCTCACAGCCTCCTCACCCAGCACAGGGCAGAGAGCACGGACCTGGGCCCCGGGTTGTGATACTCATCCGAGCTCTGTCACTGACAAAGTGAGCATGCTCCCTCCCATCACTTAACCTCCCGGATCCTCAAACTTCTCACATAGAATCCAGATGAAAACACCTGCCCGACCTGCTTCCTGTGGTCCTATGCCCATGAGATGAGGTCCTAGCCAGGAAAACAGCACTTTGAAGGCAGAGAGCTCTGCCCCTGTGCCCCAGGTAGTCCCTACAGCCTGTGCTGGCCTGACTTGGCCATCACGGGATTATAAATCACTGCTGTTCCCAGTGGTACTTGGAAGGCGCCATGTTAGGATGGCTGATGTTCTAGGTCAGGCTCCACGGGCCCCACAAGCTTCTCTGCTAAAGGCCAAGGGCAGCAACTTGAAGAAGGGGAGGCATTCTTGCCTGAGGCCAAGGATCCATGTTCTGGCACAGTGACATCATGACAGCACCTGCCTAGACTCCAATTTCTACAGTAAAATGAGAAGTCAGACCACCTGGGTTCCGTAGCCCTTCCCCAGCTCTGCGTTCCAAGCCTATGAGGCAGACTGGATGCCTGGACTTCCTCTCCAATGGCATCTAGAGCTTTATTCTGGGATTTGAGAACTAATGTGTCCAGCACTGAGCCAGATGTTCAGTGTCATAGAAGGGGAGCATCCTGCAAGATGCCTGGCTTCAAGGAGCTTCCATTTACATTAGAATGCCAAGACTTTCAGGGCACAGCACACCACTGTGCTGGGGACTTTCCGTCACCATTATAAAGACTTGCCAAGGACCGCCTGTGGGCCAAGCACTCTGTTCCTCTTTACTCACACACTCTCGTGAAATCTTTCACTATCTGAGGAAAATATCAGAACCAGCACATTATAAGCAGGGCCACTGAAGGTTGGGAGGTGAAGTCCTTGCCCAGGTTCCCACAGCTGTCAAGTGAGAGAGCAGGACAAAGACTTGTGTTATATTTCCTGCAAAGTCTCCATGCATTAGCCCCATGGGCTCCCTGGCTGGGGTCTGCAAAGATTTGGTAGAAGAAATGTGTAGTGATATACCTATTCATTCACTTACGCTCTCACCCCCTATAACTCCAGAAAGCTTATAAAAGTTGTGTTTAATAATAAAATGTATGCACTCACTATAAGAGATCAAAACCCAAACCTGGCTTTGGGGGAGGGGGGTACTGGGGCTAGAACCCCAGAGCAGAACAGGAAGGAGAATTATGCAGGAAACCTGAACTACATGTTTTCTTTAACCATCTTAACCATCTGTTTGTTTATTCTGCTGTTGATTCAATAAGGTGTTTTTGTTTTTGTTTTTGTTTTGTGGTACTTGGGGATTGACCCCAGGGCCTCACACATGTTTTGCAGGTACTCAACCATTGATCCCCACCCTAGCCCAGTTTTACTCTTTCATCTTAAGACAGGGTCTCACTAAGTTATGCAGGCTGCCTCTGGCCTCGATCTTGAGATCCTCCTACCTCCATGCCCTGAGTTCCTGGGATGACAGACATCTGCCACCATGTTTGGCAACACTGTTTTTTGGTGGGGTTGTTGTTGTTGTCGTTATTGTTGTTTGTGATACTAGGGGATTGGATCCAGGGTATTCTACTACTGAGCTGCACCTCCAGTCTCTTTTTTATTTGACACAGGGTCTTTCTAGATTGTTCAGGCTGCCTCTGGCCTCAAACTCACAATTTTCCCACCTCCTGAGTCACTGGGATTATAGGTGTGTGCCACAGCGTCTGGCTTTTAAATAGTGTAATCTGGCTTTGTGTGTGTGTGTGTGTGTGTGTGTGTGTGTGTGGTACTGGGGATAGAACCTCAGAGTAGGCTAAGCAAGCACTCTACTAACTGAGCTAAACCCCAGGTCCTAGCAATCCTTTCTTGAGCGTAAGTTTCAGATACCAAGTGTTCTGGGGCTGATACATAATGAGCTGTCTCAACGAACTTAAACTTGTATGCAAGTGCCCTCGTGTTGTGTCTACGTTGCGTGTTCACCTGACAGAGATGAAAAGGAATAAGACAATCAGCCCATGGTGTTCTGACGGAGCCAAGCCTGGGCCATCTAGGAGCATAGAAGTGGGCCTTTACCCCAGACCACAGAAACCAGAGAACATCACCTGGATGGGTGAGTAAAGAGGTTGAAGGGGACAAGCATTTCAGACATTATAGCTCTAGGTTTCCTGGCATCAAAGCACAAAAGGAAAGCCGGGACCGGTAGCATGCATCTGTAATACTAGTGACTCAGGAGGCAAAGGCAGGAGGATGGCAAGTTCAAGACCAGAGGCAGCCTGTGTGACTTAGTGAGACCCTGTCAAAAAATAAAAAATAAAAAATGGACCAGGGGGGCAGATCCGTGGTAGAGTGTTTGTAAAGCATGCATGAGGCCCTGAGTTCAACCCCTCCCAGTAATGAAAATATAACACAAAAAGGAAATAGGATTTGTTCCAGAGTGGTCTCCCATCACGGATGACGACTTTCCCTGTGCTAAGCTGTACCATTGAATATACCTGTGTGTAAAGAACATGGTCTATAAGGGGCAGTATCCTCCAGAATGGGTTTTCAAGCTACGCAAATCCTCGAGACGTGATTATGACTTACAGAAACTTCAAAAGGGCCTAGGGTATGAGCTGGAATGTCCTCCAGTCAACACATTTATACATGGAATCCAGCTAATGCAGTCCTGACACGGCTTTCCCATGGTCAAATTTCGTTCAGCGACTAAACTGATTGAGAAGAATGCAGGAGTGGGCAGTGAGGGAATAAATAAGGACAAAGGAAATCCGAAGGGAATCTATTTCTTCAGAGCCTCCTGTGTACCCTGTATGGGAGAAGGACATGGCAATCTGCTCCCAAAGCAATCCCAATCTTGAAACAATCAGCCATGGAAAACCCTACGAGGGTCGCTAGGAGTTGGACCTGACTCAACGGCACCTAACAACAACACATATCCTGCACCAAGAACTTTATGCAACTTGTTGTTGTTAGGTGCCGTCGAGTCAGTATCCGACTCATAGTGACCCTCTGTGCAACAGGGGAAACACTATTGTCAGTGCTTCTCTGCTGTTCATAGGGTTTTCAATGGCAGATTCATTTTTGGGAGGGGGTTGCCAGGTCCTTCTCCCAAGCCTACAGCTTCTGGTGTTCCCAGGCGGTCTCCCATCCAGGTACTAACCAGGCCCGACCCTGCTTACCTTCCGAGATCTGACGGGATCGGATGCCACAGGGCTACCACTGCAGGCTTTATGCAACTTAGCTCACTCAATGCTCCCCACTCTTCAAAGTTAGCATCACTCTGCCACGTCACTGGTAACAAATGGAGATTTATGAGCTAAACCTTATTGAAAGACCTGAACATCAAGCTGGCCTCGC
The DNA here is from genome assembly GCA_007922755.1 of Pedetes capensis. Classification (NCBI taxonomy): domain Eukaryota; kingdom Metazoa; phylum Chordata; class Mammalia; order Rodentia; family Pedetidae; genus Pedetes; species Pedetes capensis. The sequence continues at coordinate 99,115 of VMDO01005052.1, forward strand.
TGAAACGGCCCATCTGCGTGAGTTAGCTGCTCACACCCTTCACCCTCCCTGCTCATTCTAGGTGGCCCAGAGCTTTTTACCCAACTGCCTTGGCCAAATCATTTATTTGTCAGAAGAGGAAACAGGCAGACGGAAGACAAGTGACCAAGATAAAGCCAGGGACCAGGGCCTTGCTTTCCTAAGCCCCAGGCAGGGACCTTCTCCCTCCACTGAGGGCTTTGCCCACCCTAGGACCCCCTACTGACAGCTGCTTCTCCATGGGGAGGAGCTTGTCAGGACCCCTCTGCCCTTTGCCTGTCCCCACCTTAAGGACACAGCCACTTCTGCAGGGCTCTGAGAACCATGCCCAGATACCCCAAAGGGTAGGCACAGCCTGGATCCCACCTAAAGGGAGGTTGTTGTTGTTGTTGTTGTTAGGTGCTGTCGAGTCGTGTCTGACTCATAGCGACCCTCATAGGGTTTTCAATGGCTGAGTGCTTCGGGATTGGCTTGGGAGTGGATTGCCAGGTCCTTCTCCCATTTTTGTGGTACTGGGAATTGAACTCGGGACCTCAGAGACTGCAGAGCGGTGCTCTACCAACTGAGCTAAATCCCAGCCCTGAAGAGAGGTAGCATCTGACATCCCACCCACGTTTTATTGTGAGGCGATGTCCATCATGTGCAGGGCAGATAAACAAGGGTGAGGGGAGACCTCCCCCCAGCTGCCTCTCTGGATGCTTCTTTCTGTCCACTTTGAGTTCTTTCTGAGCTCATGTGCAAGTAGTTAAGGAGTTATTTAAAGCCCAATTAAAGGCTTCGTGAAGTCCTCCACTAGCTGCCAAGCTCTGCAGGGAGAATGCGGGGGTGGGACCTTGGAGGGAGAAGGCCCTAACTGGCAGGCTCTCTGCTGGCCCTGAGACAGGAAGGCAGGCAGGCACAGGCATGCGCACCCCCCTGCAGGAGGCTCCCCCAACCTCTGCAAGGCCCAACCATGCCCTCCATGGCCTCCTCAGACCACAAGTAACTGGCTCAAGGCAGGGCCAGCTGGAGGAGAGGCAGGCTCTGTGGCCTGGTCGTCTTTCAGCCCTCGTCCCTTCCATTTTAGTCAGCTTCTCTCAAAGGAACTAAGGTTTTGGTTCAAGCATTGGAAAGGAGTGAGCAATCCCACCCGCCCTCAATGCCCTACCAGGGAGAAACTTCTCCCCGTGTGTGTACCGATGCTCACTGGTACACACACACCACACTGTCCCCTTGCTGCAAAATGGAAGCAGGAGAAACAGAAGAGACCTGTAGTCCCCTCAACCCAGCTGAGGTGGCCTGTGACACTCCAGGAGACAGTGCCATTTACAGAGCCTTTAGAGTCCCTATCCCCAGAGGGGACAGTGGTGTCACACATCCACTAAGCATTTTTAAGTATATGGGCTAGGAATAAATTTAGAAAACTTAAGAACTATGACTTTCTGTTCCTGCCCCCTCCCTTTCTCTTCTGTCTTCAAAAGAGACAAAGGACCTGACCTGGTAGTGCATCCCTGCAAATCCCAGCACTCAGGAGGCTGAGGCAGGACTGTGGGCTTGAGGCCAGCCTATCTCAAAAAAAAAAAAAGAAAGAAAGAAAGAAAGAAAGAAAGAAAGAAAGAAAGAAAGAAAGAAAGAAAGAGAAAGAAAGAAAAAAGAATAAAAGACAGAAAAAGAAAAAAGAAAGAAAAAAGAAAGCGAGCCTGAAGTTTCCTTCACCTGGTCTGTTTCTCCCTGGTACCTCTGGCCCCCGACCCTTAGCCCCTAACCAATGCCCCCTACGCCCCATCACCAATGGGTGGAAGAAGATCATTATCATAAAGAGGCTGCTCACCCAAATAGATGTTTTATACGTTGTTCACTGGGCACATTGGAATCTCAATCTGATCATCCTCCCGAGAGGCTATCCATTTCCTTCTCATTTCGAGAGGCAGCTGTTGATCTCCGTTATAATGGCCTGGTGATTCCTAACAAGTTCCTCATCCCTCTGCAGATGGCCTTTCTCAATCACATACCTGAACAAGCAAGGCCTGATGTTTCCCTTCTATTATCATTAGCTCCATCTTAGTAAATAAAACCCACCTGCTCCCCTCCTCGCCTGTCCCCGAGGTTCCACTTAACCCTTCCAGGCTCAGGCACAGCCCTAGGTGGATTTTCCCTTTTTTCACCCAGCAACCTGGCTGCAGCATAGAGACAGCACACACTCCCGCCTGATGCAAAGTCAGAAAGAGGCTGGCGGATGGGTGAGACGTTTTGGAGCTGGGACATCATTTTTTTCAGTAGGAGGTGAGGCTGGGTCAGAGGGACGAGATGGAGAGATGGGATGGCCGAGGGCATGCTGGTAAGGTGGGCTGCCTGCAGAGGAACTCAGCAGATGCCCAGGGCTCAGCCAGCCAAGACTCTCCCAACCTGGAAGGGCCTCCGCAAATACCTCACTCCCATCTTACAGGTCTGAATTGATGGGACGTCACAGGCTAGACCTAAGGCTCCCTTTGTTCTACCCACGAGAAGAGTTTACTAAACAATTTAACCATTCTCCATGAGATTACAGGCTATGCATGTAACCCCCTAAGAAACAAAGCCATTTCCAGGCTGAGAGAAGGTGGGTTGGAATAGAAAATAGTATCCAGGGGTTGAGCCGGGCGCAGTGGCGCATGCCTGCAATCCCAGTGGTTTGGGAGGCAGAAGTAGGAGGATCGCAAGTTCAAGACCAGAGGCAGTCTGCATAATTTAGCAAGACCTTGTCTCAAAAAGTAAAAAAATGGGCTGGAGGTGGCAGCTCAGTGGTCCAGCACTTCCAAAGCATGCAAGCAAGAAGCCCTGGGTTCAACCCGCAGTACCACAAAAAAAAAAAAAAAAAGAAAAAGAAAAAGAGAAAAAGAAAATAGTATCCAGGGGTCTAGCTCAGGGCTGCTGTTAACAACAGACTATGCAGCCTAGACTTGTTTCAATAACAAGGAAAATGCATCAGAGGCCAGCACGCTGGCTTCTGCTTTGATATATTAATCAGAATCTCTGTTCCTCTCAACAGTCTGCCTGTACAAGGTTGAAACTCACTGACAGCCCATGCCAACTTTTGTTCAGTCGGTCAACAAGCATTTGCTGAAGCCCCTCTTTCTGCCAGGCCCCGTTATATGGGCTAGGTCTAGTAGTGATGAAAATCCTACCCTCTTAGAGCTTACATTCTAGAGGAAGGCATGTCATAAACAAAACCCATGCCCACGCACACACATACACAGTTGTGCATTGCCTAATGTTGTTTTGGTCAGTAACAGACTGCATAAATAACAGAGGCCCCATGAGATTACAATGGAGCTGAAAAAGTCCTGTCGCCTATTGATGTCATAGCTGTCATAACGTCCAAGGGCAATGCATTGCTCACCTGTCTGAGGTGATGCTGGTGTAAACCAAGCATATTGTCCTATAAAAGTATAACACACACAGTTATGTACATTAAATAATACTTGATAATGATGACAAACAAGTATAGTGTTGGTTTATGTATTTACTATGCTTTTTATTTGGGGCTGGGATTTAGCTCTAAAGTCTCTGAGGTCCCGAGTTTGACTCCCAGCACTGCAAAAATGGGAGAAGGACGTGGCAATCCACTCCCAAAGCAATCCGGAAACAATCAGCCATTGAAAACCCTGTAAGGGTCACTATGAGTCAGACATGACTCGACAGCACCAAACAACAATGCTTTTATCCTTAGTTTAGAGCAAGCTCCTTCTACTTACAAACAAAAAAGTCTCCTGGAAAACAGCGTGCCATGTTCCACCCACAGCAGCCTCTTTCACCTCGAGTATCTCTTCATTGTGTCAGAGGTCATATTGTTTGCATGATGGCAAGGTAGCCTAACAACCCATTTCTCAGGACATATCACCGTCACTGAACAACACATGGCTGCGCATGACTGTGTTTCTATCTACAGTCTATTGCAAAGTGGCCATTGCTTTGAAACAGCCTTAGGAATAAGAAGTCCTGCAATAGGGAGCAATGAGGGGTCCCCTGGACAGGAAAGGGCGGAAGGCACACCCACTGCAAAAGCCATTGCTTTGAAACAGCCTTAGGAATAAGAAGTCCTGCAATAGGGAGCAATGAGGGGTCCCCTGGACAGGAAAGGGCGGAAGGCACACCCACTGCAAAGGCCAGGAGGTGAGCGTCCTCGGGGATGTGCAAAGCTCATCAAGGCCACCATGGCTGGAGTAGAGTGGATGGGAAGGCAGCTGGAGAAGGGGTCAGAAAGGTCGCCAACGCCAGACCACAGAGGGCCCCGCAGGCCAGCTGGAGGGCTGGTCTTACTTCAAAGAGATTCCACTGCACTTCTCTAAGCAAAATCACATAATTCAGACATTTTTATTCATTTAGACAAACCTCCCTGGAAACCTCCCAATTAATTCAGGTGAGGGGAGCTTTGCCCCCTGAAGGATGGAGAGGTGCGAAAAAATGCACCGTGAAATTTGAAGAAGCTAAGTACTGGGAAAACACAGCAATCCTTGGGCAAACCACGGGCGTGTGGTGAGCTGCCTGACACGCTGGTGGGTGCCCAGAGGGCCTCGGCCCTTGATCCCATTGCCCATGAAGGGGAAAGGACATTCCAAAGGGGCTGGGCTGAGCAGTCGGCAGAAGACCAGCTGGGACATGGAGATGGAGCAGCCATTCAAAGACCTTGGGTGGCCCAAGGGGGATGGGTGGCCCATCCCCCTGCCAGCCTAGAGGAAGAGCGCTTCGGACCTGAAGCAGAGGCCTTGAGGATGAAAGCCTTTACTTCTCCAGGCCCAAGAAAGCTGCGCATAAGGCTTACACCAGAAGGTGGAAGGCAGAAAGTGGCCAGGGGCAGAAGGTTCTAAAAACAATGGAAGAGCCGGGCGCAGTGGCCCACACCTGTAATCCCAGCAGCTCGGGAGGCAGAGGCAGGAGGATCTCAAGTTCAAGACCAGAGGCAGTCTGTGTAACTTAGTGAGACCCTGTCTCAAAAAAAAAAAAAGTAAAAAAAAATGGGCTGGGGCTGCAGCTCTGTGGTCCAGCACTTGCAAAGCATGCAGGCTTGAGGCCATGGGTTCAACCCCTAGTACTGAAAAAAAAAAAAAAAAAAAAAAAAAAACAATGGGAGAGGGAATTCTGGGAAGAGAGCAAGTGGGTTTCAAATCTGCGCCTTCCCACACTGTACACCTGAGCTTTGGTGGCCTGGCCTGGCAACAGCGGACAAGGTGAAGACTGGAGCAAGGCAGGGTGCCTGGGGCAGTGGTCCCCAAGGGGGGAAGTCAGACGTCTTGCAGAGGACAAACAGACCCTGAAGGAGGCCGCTGGGAGAGTCATGTGCAGGGATGGGGGTGGGGAGGTGTCCTTAGAAGCACCCACCTTGCTGCCAGAGTCCCGTCAATCACACTGATTGCAGAGGAGCCCCTTTGAGTCCTGCCACTAAAATTGCATTCTGAAGTCCACCGAGATGCCCAGGACATGGCCCCAGGCTGAGCTCCCCCCAGGAAGCATCCAGGAGATGGCAGGCCTGAGTGGGGTCGCCTGCAAGGTGCAGCCTCCTATGAGGGGTCTTGGGCCCTGTGGCCTTCTCAGCTGAGGCCCCAGGAGCACAAGACTCACAGGGCCGGCTCAGCCCCAAACTCCACCCACAGCAAGGCCCGCTAACAGTTGTGGCCATGTTCACAGAGTCTCCTCAGGCTACCCAGGGCTCTTTCTAGGTCTGTCCTCTCCAGGGCTGCCCTGGGGCTGCCCAGTGAGAGGCAGGAAGGTAAATTTGAGGAGCTTAGTGAGGGGTCATCGCTGTCCTGGGATGGCAGTGCCTGTGGACAACTTCTAATTGTCAGCAAGACCAAGTCTCCTTCATTTGGAGGAAAAGGTTGGTTGGTTGTTGTTATTAAATGCCACCAAGTCAGCCGACTCATAGAGACCCTGTGTACAACAGGCGAAACACTATTGTCAGTGCTTCTCTGCTGTTCATAGGATTTTCAATGGCTGATTGATTTTGGGGAGTGGGTTGCCAGGTCTATCTCCCAAGCCTACAGCACATGGTGCTCCCAGGCGGTCTCCCATCCAAGTACCAACCAGGCCCAACCCTGCTTAGCCTCTGAGATCTGAAAGGATTGGACACCACAGTGGTACAGCTGCAGGCTGAAGTTGGTTTAGCAGCCCCAAAATGCTATAAATACACTTCCCAGAAGGAAGTACTGTATACTGATCCCTCTTATCACAGTGGCCTCACATCTAGCCAGCTTTCTAACAAAATGAGAATTAAGAGTAATTTCGGGTTGTTGGGGCCCCTGAAAAAGCCTTTTCATCTTCCATTGAGGATAAAAATAAAGGCTGAGCCTGTGGGTGTCATCTTGCAAGGATTCGTTTGGCCAACCAGGCTGGTCTCGGATGTTCAGATGGAATAGGAGGAAAGCAGAGGCTTTATCTTAAATTGTCAACACCCTGTGTGTTGGGGGTTAGAGAAGGACGGGGAGAGGGCTGTCACTGTGCAGGCCTAGGACAAAGCAAGGGAGTGGGTTTTTTCTGGGAGGCCCCTTCTGGCCGCAGGAGCTTCAATATCCGAGTCATGCTCACCATGATGGTGGCACAATCTCCACAGATGGCATAGATGTCGGAGGTGAGTCAGTCACTCTATGCCTGGGAGGGGCTGCATGCAGGAGGCTCCTCCACGATCTCTGACTGCTGGATGGTTTCCAGGTTAAAGTGGAGACTCCCATGAGCCCTCCTCTAGGGAGAGAGGCCAGGCTGAGGTGGGTCATATCTCCCATGAAGCCCTGGGCTTGGTTTTCCCACATACGCCATCTTGACGGAGAATGAGGTGCACGATGGTCAGCCATACCCAGAGCAAACACTGCCACAGCTGTCCAGAGCTCTGCCCAAGATGCGTGGAGAAAAACTGAAGCAACCAGGCAGAGTGAATTTTGTCTCCTTGTAAGTCACTTTGCGCCAGACCAATGAGTTCAGAAACAGCTGGTGGCTGAGAGTCAGAGTCCTATTGCAGAGGGAGACGGGAGAGCGAGCCGCCCTCTGCCCGATCCCTTCACAGAGCAGGAAGACCGAGTCCAGTGGGGTAAGTGACTTGCCAACAGCTATCAGAGGCTCTCAGGGCCTTGCTGGCAGGCCCAGCCTTCTCTCCACACATAACCCTTCTCCCCTCCAGCCTTGAGTGGCAGCTCTGCTTGCTCTTGCTGGCAGGTCCTATGCCAGCAGACAGGGGAGCCTCTGTGCAAACTGGGAATGATGTCCCTCCTCAGGGCCAAGGCCCAGAGCAGGTGCACCGATGGGCGAATTGAGTTTGGCTGGATTTCGGCCCCGCTGGCCCTGCTAGGCTGATGCCCCTGTGCATGTGCAACCTCCCAGTGATGCACAGCCTCCACGCTCCAGCCTGTACCTGTGTGGGGCCGGCCCACACACCACCTGGTTTCTTTCCTTGCATCTCCTATCCCAACATAGGGCAATTCCCCACAGCTTTCTCTGCTGCCATCTTGACTGTGAGATCATGTCCCTTCCATAGTGGCCAACCTACTCCTCTTGTGCTCCTCCCCTAGGCTCATTTCAACCCCATCAGCTGTCGGTCACTATCTGCCACTGTCACTCTGTGCTGCAGCTGCCTGAGATAACCAGCTTGCACCCAGAAAGCATCTAGAGAAGGGATTGGCAAACTGCAGCCAAACTGAGCCTGTGCCTGTTCTTGTGAATAAAGTTTTATTGGCACACCTCTTAGCCCAGTCATTGACATAGTGCCTGTGACACTGTGGAGCTACAGCAGCAGAGTTGGTAGTTACAATTGAGATGGCATGGCCCACAGAGTCTGAACTACTTCCTCTCTAGCCTTTCCCAGAAACTGTTTGCAGATCCCTGATCTAAAGCTGCCTTTCTGGGGCTCAGAAGTTTAGACACTTAGCTAATGGATGGCAGAGGCAGGATTTGAATCTGCATCCTCTGACTCTGACTCTTTCCAGCATATCCCAGACTCCCTGAGAAAAGAAATTGCTATGTCTTCAGACCATCACCCCATTACTAGACTTTTCTATAGGAAAAAGCACACAGAGGAGAGACAGCTCTGCTCAGGAAGCCTGGGCTGACTCAGAAGGCCTTCAAAAGCTAGCTTTGGGAGCCCAGTGCTCCCTCCCTACAGGGAGTTCCTGAGCCCCATGGGAGCAAAGCCAGCTTTGCTCTTGCCTTGGGTCCCATGAGGGACCACATGCCAGTCACCCCTCCCATAGGCGTTGACATTCCCCGCGGCTCAGCACACCATCTAATCGATGCTTCCTGTTCTCAATTCTGAGCTGGTGCATTTGCTCCGGCAGCACGCTTTCTGCCTTCATGCGTGGAGAGGGGGCAGCCAATCAAAGGAACTCCAGAGAATGTGACATTTGGATGTTCTGTAGCCACCGTCCCTGGTGACTCACAGATCAAATCAACTCTGATTTACAAATAATACAAGGACGTTTGCTTTTTCTCTCCCCCACTCTTCCTGCCCTCCCACTGCTACTTGGCAATGCTTGCAAGAGCACAGCCCAGGGGCCCAGTGATAGTCATACCCTTGTCTGCCCAAGAGAATCCACAAAAACTTCTCAGGACAGAGAAAGGAGGAGGAAAGAGAAGCTCCAAGGACAAACCCAAGAGGAGGAGCGTGGCCAGGAAGGCAGGTGCACAGGAGTCATGGAGCCCTGGGGTAGTGACCCACCAGGCAAGAGGAGCATGTGGTGGGCACCTGCTGTGTCCCAGGCACACAGAATATCCAATGGAACCCTGGTACCTTTCATACAAGACAGGACTGACATTATCACCGTACACAGGAGAAAACTGAAGCTAAGCCTGGACATGATCTCCCAGCTGGTCAGTGGCAGATCCGGAATCCAAATCAGGTCTCCCTGATCCCCATCTTTGTTCTTTCTCCACTTAACCATGGGGCCCCCAAGGCAAGACCAGTCCAAGGATCCCAGCTGGTCAGGCTCTTTCCTAGAAGATCCATCTTCCAGCCAAAGACATTTCCCAACAAAATCCTTATGCATCCCAGCAAAACTGGGATGGCAAACCCTGAAGTTTGCCGTAGTGCCGTGCCCACCAAAAAGGCCTCGAGCAGGGGACCATGTCACTGAGCAGCATCCTCGCTCCCTTCTCTCTTCCCTTCTTCCAAGTCCACCCCATCCTTACTTTCATGAAATTGTTTACAGAACTCCCACACACACACTGGCCTTGTAGGCTCCCCAGGAGATACTCCCAGCCCTGCATCTGTTGTTGTTATTGTTGTTAGGTTCCCTCGAGTCGATATCCGACTCATAGTGACCCTTAGGGTTTTCAAGGCTGACTGTTTCGGGATTGCCTTGGGAGTGGATTGCCAGGCCCTTCCTCCATTTTTGCGGTGCTGGGAATTGAACTCGGGTCCTCAGAGACTACAGCACAGCGCTCTACCAACTGAGCTAAATCCCAGCCCCTGCATCTGTTAGGGGTCTTTTACCCTTGACTGTGCAAGTGCCAAGGGTGCTGGGATAGGAAAGCAGGGTGCAGTAATAAGCCTGATTAGCTGGAACCCCCCCCCAGGGAAGTGGCTGCCTCCACCTGGACAGCCACAAAAGGGACCCACTTGGCAGCTTAGTTCAGGGTGGTAGCCTGGCAGACAGCTAAAACACTGATCCTGGCACCATCAGCCAGGCTGGAGTCTGAGCACAGCTAGGCACCATCCGCCATATCTGAGACAAGACCGGAACTTCCCTATGCTCTGGGCTGCCCGTCTGTGGAATGGACGTATGACACCAGCATCTCTGATTCTCAGAGGGGAATCAATGAGTCAATACTCACACAATTTCAGAACAGCATCTGAAGCATGGTGAGGGCCATGTGAGCATCAGCCAAATTTTCTTTTTTTTTTTCAGTACTGGGGGTTGAACCCAGGGCCTCGCGCTTGCATGCTTTGCAAGTGCTGGACCACTGAGCTGCAGCCCCAGCCCATTTTTTCACTTTTTGAGACAGGGTCTCACTAAGTTACACAGACTGCCTCTAGTCTCGAACTTGCGATCCTCCTGCCTCTGCTTCCCGAGCTGCTGGAATTACAGGATTGAGCCACTGTGCCCAGCTAGCCAAATCTTAAATATACATTTTTTAAAGAATTTAATAAATATTTATCGGGAGGTTCAGGAAACTCCAGTAGCTGCATAGGAAAGAGATATAAGAAAGGGAAGGCATCCAACGGAGAGTAAGTGGTGAAGCAAATGTGTTACTTTTTGCTGCATGACAAACTATCCCAACATTTACTAACTTTAAAAACCAAGTGTGTATAACGTCTCGCACTTCTGGCAGTCATCCTGGTGGGTTTTGTCCGGGCCTGCTCTTCGGGACTCTACATTCAGCTGACTGCTCAGCTAGGTCTAGGTGGTCTTCACTAGTCAGACACAATGGTTGGACTAGAGGGCTTTAGTTAGAATCACTCAGCTCTAAGCCATCTCCCACCCTCCAAGAGGCTGGCCTGGAGGCCTTCAGGTGGCAGTCTCCAGTTCAAAAAGTAAAAAATAATAATAATAAAAGAAAAACACAAGAAAACAAGACCTAATAGGCAAGTGCTTTTCAAAAGTCTGAATGGGTCATCTTTGCTGATTTGTTCAATGGACAAAGCAACAAATATATATACATATATGCACACATAAGCATACGTACATACACACACACACACATATATATACACATACATATATATGTATATATATGGGTTGGGATTTAGCTCAGTTGGTAGAGCGCTGTGCTGCAGTCTCTGAGGACCTGAGTTCAATTCCAAGCACTGCAAAAATGGGAGAAGGGCCTGGCAATCCACTCCCAAGGCAATTCCGAAACAGTCAGCCATGGAAAACCCTATGAGGGTAGCTATGAGTTGGATACCGACTCGACAGCACCTAACAACAACAACAACAAATATATATATATACATATATATATATACACACACATACATATATATGGATACATTTTGTTTCAATTTTGGTTTTGTTTTTAGAAAAGTAATCAAAATCCTTCCAAAATGTGTGGTTGTTGCCCATTTTTCTACCACGGCAACACAAAAATGGTAGTTCACACCAAAAGCAGGCATCACAAATGACTTCTGGGAGGTGACGTTCTGCATAACCTAGATTTTGGTATCATCTTTATGAGGACTTCAAAGCCCTTTCTGTTTACTCCCTTGTTTTAACATTGAAACTAAATGAGAAAGTAATATGGCTGGGGTTCTAGAACACAAACTAGAAGTTAGCAATTCAAAGTGGTCCCCCAGCAGACATGCTCTCACTGTCCAGGATATTGGAGGTGTGCCTTGAGAGGGCAGGGGACTCGCTTAGGCAGGAAAACCAGGCTGACTGCGTACCACCCACCTCAGTCAGCCTCTGTCCACCTCCGCCCATCTCTGTGTCTCTCCTCTCTCTTCCAGATCTTGTTTAGAGAAGGCCTGGGCTCATCATCTAATATAACTCTGCAGGTGAGGTTACCAAGGCTGGACAAGGTGACAGGATTTCCCATAAGTGACTAGAAGTCAGCCTTTCCTCTACCTAGGCCCTCCCACAAAGGATGTCACTCATCAGTTTGAGCTCCATATGACTCTGGCTCTTTCTGAAATTTTTAATCCATTTTTAAACAATGAATACCTGTCCTCTCAGAGACTGATAATAAGAATGGGCAACAGCTATGAATACATTCACTCGTATTAACACGGGGTATGTGACCGGTTTCGTCCCCTGGCGTTCTTGCCCACTTGGCAGGGGCTGCATAAATTAAACTCACTTCACAGATTAGAAAATGCTGGCCAAGGATTCTGCCAGGAGGCAGCCCTGAAGCTTTGCTCTTTTGTGAGTAAAGGAAAGTCTGTGTTTCACACAGGCACTTGGCGATCCATGGCTGGAAGCTAGGAACACACGCGTGGAAACTAGGGACGCACCTGCACATATGCACGCATGCACACACACGCATACACACGCATATGTGAAACCCTTTGACAAGAAGTCAAGTCCCAGCCGGTGGACCATCAGACCCTGGGCACCAGGGACCGGCAGCCCCAGCACTGGGCAGCTGCAGCAGGGCTCCTGGGTGGGTATCTATGAGCAAGGGAGCCGTGGTGGGAGGCCAGGGATGGCAGAGGGGCCATCCTGCTAGGCCCCAAGCTGGCTGGCGTCAGGAAGGTCTGGTGAAGACCACAATTCAGCTAGGGCCTGAGGATCCCAGATAGGGCAGGATGGGGCCCAGGCCCAGGAAGCCTGTTACCACGCATGTTACAAAGGCAGGGCCCAGATGCCAGGAACCAAAGCAATGCCCCTGTGACTGGTCTTGACCTGAGGCAGAGGCCTGGCTGTGAAGACCCCAGCCAGGGCAGCGTGGGGCCAGCCGCTCCGCTCACTGATGTCTAGAATGCCGAGCTCCCGAGCAAGCCTCCTCAGACCCGCACTGTAGGCCTCCGCTGGTCCCTCATCCAGGTTCCACAGCCCTCACTGCACTGGGAGGGGGGCCACAGAGGCGAGAGCCAGGCAGAAGCTGATGTCTGAACTCTCAGCTGAGCAGAACCACCGTGCTAGAAGCTGCCCGAGCAAGGGAAGAAGCATTGCTGTGTGGTGTCAGGCATGCCAGGGTGCTGGAGCCAAGAACAGGGGTTGAGAGCCTAGCAGGTGGACGAATGCCCCGGATCAGGAATGCCCAGAGGATGGTGGCAAAGGAAGCTGACCTCACACACTGCTGAGGCGGGCGCATAGGGACCTAGGCTGCACGCAGCTGCACTTTCCCCAAGTCACCCCAGAAGCAGTAACGTCTCTCCATGGTGGCCCCTGCCAATCTGCTCTCGGTCCCTTCTCTGTTTCTCTGCCCTTGTCTGTCCTCTAGCCACAATTGCAACATCTAGGCCCAAATGTCCTAACGTCACCAAGCATCAGTTTACATCATGCAATCAGCTAACATGACGATAGTAACATGTTGCTCTTCCTGGCTTTATTTACACATTTGAGAAGAAAGCAGAGAATAGGAAGCGTCTCAACCAAAGGAATGAATACTTTATGGTTTAAAAATATCAGCCATGTGCTAATAGATGGGGTTTTTTTGTTTTTTGTTTTTTGGTTTTTTTTTGTGTGTGTGGTACTGAGGGTTGAACCCAGGGCCTCACACCTATGTGCTCTGCAAGTGCTGGACCACTGAGCTGTGCCCCCAGGCCATTTTTTTTTTTACTTTTTCAAGACAGGGTCACGCTAAGTTACGAAGACTCCCTCTGGTCTCGAACTTGCAATCCTCCCGTCCCGGCCTCCCGAGACGCTGAGATAACAGGAGTGCGCCACCACGCGGGCACTGAGGAGATGTTTTAAGCAGAGTAAAGCTGCCCAGGCTTCATTCCTCCTTCATAATGGAGCCTCGATTTCCCTGTGAGGCATTTTCTCTCCCCCAGTAAGCCCAAGGGCTTACTTCCTGCTAGGAGTACCAGTCATGACATATGCTCCCTCTTACCCTATTATGGCAGGGGGTGGGCACAAGGCCCCATTCAGCCAACTGGACAATGGTTGGTGGCTGTTCATCACAGAGGCAGCAGCTGACCCTGGAGACGTGGCCTTCAAGATCCTTCAGACAGCCTCTGGCTCTGGCCCCAGCCTCCTCCGGTCCCCCTGCTGATCCTGCACGCCACCTTCTTGCAGAGCTTCCCAGCAGATCCCCATTAAACCTAACCAGTCTCCGCCATTTGCAAGGAGCATGGATTCCCAGGTGGACATCACAGGAAAGCAGCTATGGATGGAACGAGAGCTGGCTGGCTCACTGTCCTCCCTCCAGGCAGAGGCTGGAGCACAAGATACCAGTGTCTCCACTGTGAATGGATTTTACTTAGACCTGTGCAACTGGAAATCAGAGCCATTGGTGGGGACCCAGAATGGAGAGGCTAGAAAATGGAATCCCGTCATTAAACGGTGAACAGGATGGGATAAAGTGCAGTCCTGAAGGCACAGGCCACTGGTACTTTCCCCTTCCTGCAGCCTGCACACGGGCCCATGCTAGCATGAGCTCACACTCATGTGCATGATCATATGTGCACACACGCACATGTGTGTGCCCACGCACACACAGCCAGCGGGCACCCCTCTGGTCCTTGCTGGGAAAATCTCCCTGGGAGAACACAGCAGGACCAGTATCAGGCAGGACCCAGGCGGCAATGGAGAAAGACAGAAAGGGTGGAGAGAGAGGAAAAGTGCTCGCTCTTTGGGACCCTGACTCCCAGACACAGTCACCTTTCTTCTCTAGTAGGATCCAAGGGGCCAGGTCCCTGCCTGCCCAATCACATATCTCAAGTAGACCATGAGCCCCTCAGAGACACCACTCTACTGTCTGTAAGACGAGCAGGGCACCCTGGCTGCAGACAGCAAAAGCGTCCCCGCAGCATGAGAGTGGGTGGTCTCCACCTCCATGGCCTGTCTCCACCTCCGTTCTCTTCCAGTCAGCGAGGGGTGGGCATCAGTGCCAATTGGGCAGGTGAGGAGGGAGAGGACAGGAGAAGACCCCAGACTCAGCATGGCTGCAGCCCTTAGACTCACCAGGTAGAAAACCATCTCCTACAGGAGCTCCCTCCACCCACTCACATGGGGACACACAGACAAGACGTGTGTGTGCGCACAAACGTGCCGATGGCCACTCCTATATGTGAACCTCCCCAGGCCCACCGGGAGCCCCAGCTAAGCACCCAACAGGGGGCACTAGGTCAAGAACCAAGCAGGGGCAGAGGCAAACAGGACTGAGGCAGGAGGCAGCTCGCTTCCTAGTTCGTTTATTGGAGCCTGGTTAAGCGTGAATGCGGATCGAAGTCCCCAGCCACAGCCCGTCAGCCCAACTGGATGGAGCAGGGCTCAGGGGGTCCGTTTCCTTTCTTCCCCCCGTTATAGACAACATTATTAAAAAAAATAAACTTTACAATAATACATTTTCACTCATCTGTAGGGGATTATTTTGATAGTTTTGTTTCTTAAAAAAAGGAAAGAAAGAGGAGACCTCAGGCTATACGATATGGATGTGTATACACACACATTGAGAACGGAGCCTCGTATGTACAGACAGTTGACACACATCTCAGAAATGAGGAAAGAGAAAGTGGAAATGAGAGGAGGAGCGAGCTCAGGGGCACGCGCCCCACCGCGGTCTCCCCTGCGCCTTGGAGGCCTCCCTCCCCAAGAGAGACCCACCAAATGGAACCACGAGAAACCAAAAAAGCCAATACAGTTATCATTTCTCTTTGACTTCAAAATTCCTGCCACCGGCAAGAAGGGGCATCTTGGAGCCAGGGCCTAAATCTTGCTCCGTCCCCACAGGGGGCCTCCCTCAGGTGGGCTGAGCTCCCAGCCCCTTCCACTCTACAGTGAGCAGGGTGCAGTAAAGCCACAGGGCTGCCCATGCCAGACGCAGACCCACCTGGCCGCCTGAAGGGAAAGAGGGGAGCCAAACCATCTCCATCTTTGAGCCAAGAGATGGGGCTGACAGGGTCCAGCAGGATCCCCCGTGGCCAGCCCTGCCCCGCTCCCCAGCAGCTGCCCTCTGCTAGCAGCTCAGCAGGTCCCCAGAGCGGGTAGCTTGAGAGACAGCTGCAAGTGTCTTGTCCCCAGCCCTCATCAGGCACAGTACAAGTCCCTCCAGTGGCAGGGGTCTCATCTTTGTCTCCTGCTTCAGAAGGGTGGAGAGAGAAAAACACTGGGAGACAGTGAAGGGTGCCTCTAAAGCCTGGTGTCCTCCTTGGCGCTGGGGGTCCCTTGCCAGGGGACCTCTGGGCCAGCTCTCAGGCTGCCCACCTACTTGTCTGTTTGGTTTAGAAAAACTTCTCCAGAGAAGAAACCTGGAAGGGGACAGGTTCAGAGACAAGGTGGGGAAAAACAATTTTTTTTTTTTTTTTTTGCAAGGTGCGCGTGGGTGCCGGTGTGGGTGCGTTTCCATTTTGTCAGGCGGGAGTTCTCGTCTGTAGCCTGTAGACATTTTGTGCCGTGGTTCGCAGGGCCTACAAGGCCAATGTCAGCATCAGGAGGGGGAGCGCGGTCAAGGCAGCCGGCGGTCTGGCTCTGATGGGGCCTGAGTTAGATCTGATCACCTCTTTGCTCCCTGGAATGATGTTTGTCGTGAGCTGAGTCCACCATGGAAAGAGAGACAGAGAGAAAGACAATACAAAATCAGCCAAGCTGGGCCCAGAGAGAGAAAGGGGTACAGGGACCCACCCACTCCAACCAGCCTGCCTCGCTGGACACCCAGGGACGCTCGCTTATGCTCAGAGGGGAGAGCTGGGCTTCCAGGGCATTGGGCAGGGCAGGAGCCCTTCTGACCCCTGAGCCCTCAGGCAGCAATCCCCAGCAAACGCCCTGGCACTGGGGATGTGGCTCCCAGTGAGGCAAGTGCTGGTATAAAAAACCTCAAGAAGCCGGGCCCAGTGGCTCACGCCTGTAATCCCAGTGGCTCGGGAGGCAGAGGCAGGAGGATCGCAAGTTCAAGACCAGAGGCAGTCTGCATAACTTAGCGAGACCCTGTCTCAAAAAAAAAAAAAAAAAATGGGCTAAGGGTGCAGCCCAGTGGTCCAGCACTTGCAGAGCATGCAGGCTCAAGGCCCTGGTTCAACCCCCAGTACCGCAAAAAAAAAAAAAAAAAAAAAAAAAAACTCAAGAGAGGCTCCAGGCTCTACAAGGACCTGCTTCTTAAGAGGTGAGAAGAGGACACATAGTCCCTGCTCTTAATTTGCTGGAATGCTGCCGCCTCCTCCATGAAGGCCCCCCTGCACATCTCTGACTGAGCTTCTCTCTCCTCCTTCTGCAGAATCTTACATGGCCTTTTCTTCTCATCTAAGTTTACATGTTGGGTCTGTGTGTCATACATACACTCCTGTTGGGGGCAGGGACTGTCCTTCTAGGAAGGGACTGCCGTTTTTCATCTCTGTACCTTTTGGGGGAGAGGCGGAGGAAGTACTTGGGTGTTGAACCCAGAGCCTCACAGAGTCTTTGCAAGCACTCTACCACTTAGCTGCACCCCTCGGCCCATTTTATACTTTTTATCTTGAGACAGGGTCTTGCTAAGTTAAGCGGGCTGCCTCCAGCCTCAAACTTGCCATCCTCCTGCCTCTGCCTCCCGAGTTGCTGGGATGACAGGCATGCGCCATGGTGCCCAGCTTCCATCTCTGTATCTTATAAACATCACTGAGCCCACAATGATCAGATGCTCAGGACGTTTATCTTAGAGAATACAAGATAAAAACAAAGACCACTACAGGAAAAGTTTCTATCTTAAACAGAAATGGAACCCAAGGACATATAGAAAAATACTACATAGTAAAAGATAGAGAAGACTTGGATGGGAAACTTAGATGGGAAGGGGGGAAGGGGGGGAAACATAGGGGAGGGTAAGGGGTAACCTATATGAATAATGTTTATCAAATTGCATATATGAA
>VMDO01005053.1:7223-35761 GCA_007922755.1 Pedetes capensis
ATCCCGTCAGATCTCGGAAGCTAAGCAGGGTCGGGCCTGGTTAGTACCTGGATGGGAGACCGCCTGGGAACACCAGAAGCTGTAGGCTTGGGAGAAGGACCTGGCAACCCCCTCCCAAAAATCAATCTGCCATTGAAAACCCTATGAACAGCAGAGAAGCACTGACAATCGTGTTTCCCCTGTTGTACAGAGGGTCGCTGAGTCGGATACCGATTCGACGGCACCTAACAACAACAACAACATGTAGATATCAGAGATTTTGTGTTTGAGGAGAGAGTGCTATTAGGGAACAGTGTCATGCTGGTGGGTTATTCCCATGTTGGTGAATGCAGATTTGATTAACTCATGAGTGTGACCATAACATAAGAAGAAAATGAGGTAGAAGACGATGTGTTAAATTCCCAGAAATGGAAAAAATTATTAATTATTAATAATTAAAATTATTAGTGAAATAGAGGATTTTAGGAACTGGGATTGGAAAACAAAGCAAAATTGAGATTGTCAGTTTTTTTTTTTCCCTAGTCCTGGGGTTTGAACCCGGGGCCTCATACCTGCTTTGCAAATGCTCTACCACTGAGCTGCACCTCCAGCTCCTTTTCCATTTTTTATTTCAAGACAGAGTCTCAAGTAGTTGCGCAGGCTGCCTCTGGCCTTGAACCTAAGATCCTCCTGCTTCTGCCTTCGGAGTCACTGCCTTGGCGTCCACCCATGTTACACATGAGGGATTTAGGGCATTGTTTTATAGGTAAGGGAAAGGCTAAAGAGTTTCCTAGCCAAACATCATATTAAAATATGTTTTCTTAGAATGATTCTCTAAAGGTAACTTGGGGAAGTGCTTGGCAGGAGCCATAGATGTGAGTGTATGTAGTGAAAGCATCCATATGCAGAAACCCAAAGAATAGGAAGACATCCTCCAACATCTGATTATACAATTACATGAAAGAGTCAGGAGGAAGTAATATGAGCTTCACATAAAATTTAAATAAGAGGACATCCTTTGCAATGTCACTTATAGGAATAAATGGAAAAAGAAGCAAAATAATCATATAAGGATGAGAACAGGATATGTGGTGTGTGTGGGGGGGGGGTTAGTATTATCCAGCTAAGTTATTATTAGAAAGTGTATTAAAATGAAGAGTAATACAAATGAAATAAGACATGAAATTTCTTAAAAATAAGTTTTATTAAAAAAATTTATGTACATGTCGGGCTGGGGTTTAGCTCAGCATTCTCTGAGGACCTGGGTTTGATCCCCAGCACTGCAAAGACAGGGGAAGGGCGTGGCAATGCATTCCCAAAGCAATCCTGGAACAATCAGCCATTGAAAACCCTATGAGGGTCACTATGAGTGGGACTCAACTTGGGGGCAACAATAACATATACACGTCATTTTTGTAAAGAAATATAAAATAGCAGTTAAAAGGTGGGTTGCTGATGATGCTTGCTTTAAATTTATTTATAAATTTTTCCATTTTCATATTTTTTTTTACCAAAGTTCCAAATGGCAAAGCATAATAAATATCAGGTCTCTATGATTTGGACCTGACTCAATGACACATAAAAACATGAAAATTGGCAAAGGGTTATATCTAAGCAGCTAACTACTATTTGCTTAATTTCAAGTCAACTATTATAATTTCTTTAAATAAACTAAACTCGTTATTATCATGGGTAAAAGATGATTTATATGAAGTTTTGAATGTGAAATTAGCGTATCACTACATTTTATAACTCATGATTAAATTTCATTTAACGTTTTAATATGTCTACTTGCATTCGTGCCAAGTTCTCATTTGAGCCATCAAGCTGTTCTGTATAAATCATGAGGACTAAAACTCATGAATCAGCTGGTAGCTGCGTTCTTCTTGAGAATGTTAATTCTGCTTCTCATAAAAGATGAAAATAAAACAATTTAAGAAGTATTAGCTACTTGAAAAAAATCACCGAGGTAAATGTTCTTAGTGGAATTTCTAGGTTAAATGGTATATGTGCTCTCATGGTTTTTAAAATGTGTAATCCCAATCTGCTATCCAGAAACCTATAAATTATCCTTACACAACTGGTCAAGATTTCTCTTTAATGTTTAACTCTTGGTTGAATGACAAATAATATAAGAACCGTAAGATATTATGATTATAATAGTCATAAGGGAAGTCAACATTTAAATACTGCTTATGGTGTCAAGAGGTGCTGTTCTAAAGAGCTTTTTGCAGGTTAACTCAGTTCTCAGGGCAGCTTTCTGAGGTAGCATATTTGGTATCTGTTGCTACATAACCACCCAGAACTTTGTGCTATAAACAGAGAACACTCATAGTTTCTGTGGATCAGGAAATTGGGAGAAGTAAAAGCAAGGATGGGCTGGGATTTAGCTCAGTTGGTAGAGCTCTGCTCTGCAGTCTCTGAGGTCCCAGGTTTGATTCCCAGCACTGCAAAAATGGGAGAAGGATGTGGCAATCCACTCCCAAAGCAATCCCAAAATAATCAGCCATTGAAAACCCTGTGAGGGTCGCTGTGTGTTGGGCACGACTTGATGGCTCCTAACAATAACAACAACAACAACAATTGCAAGGATATTATTGATGCTTTAGCAAGGAAGTCAGTTGGGTGGTCAGTTACCTGCAAGCATGATGTGGGCTGCAAGATCTTCTTTCCAGGTGGTAACTCACATGGTTGGCAAGCTCTGCTAGCTATGAGGAGGATGTCTCAGCTTCTTACCACATGGGTCTTTCTTTGGGGCTGGTGGAGGGTCCTCAGAATGCTTAGCTTGTCCTAGAGCTGTTGATCCAAGAGTGAACAAAGCCAAAGCCAGAACATCTTTAGTGACACAGCCTTGTTCTGCGACAATCTGTTGGTTAGACACATCATCCCTTTTATGTGTAGGAGGGTATGAGTACCAGGATGAGAGCCTTATTAGTGACCATCCTGGAGGCTTGCTACTACAGATTAATTCCCCCAATTGATAGAGGAGGTAACTGAAGCACAAAGTTTAAACAAAAACTCATGGTGCCCTGGTAAGTAGTAGAGTCAGTCAAGGATCCGTATTCCTTGTCCCTAGATGTGCTCTTAAAAGATAAATGAGATTGCCTCTCATACTGGATTTTAATTTTCAGTCTTTGACTACCAGAGTCATATATTTTCATATATCTATTGCTTATTTGATATGTGTGTGCATTTGCATATAAAATATATCCTTGTGCCCTTATTTTCTGTGGAGGAGATTATTTTTCTCTTAGTGCTGGGTAGGCATTTTTTGTGTTCTAAAATAGTGACACTGTGTTTTTCATTTTGCAAGTTGTCTTTGGGTTATGATTACGGTGTTTTTAAACTAACAAATTTTAATCTTCCTTAAAAGTATCAATGTGTTCTTTGTGCCTCTGAATTATATATGGGTTCATTATTTAATAGCTCAAAACAGGTCTTCAGAAATTGTTCCCGAAAGTTATTTTCTTTGAAACGGAGTTTTTAAGCAACCCTTAGAATTATCTGCTAAGGTCAGAAGCAGTGTGTTGACAATGACTGAAATATCAAGCTGATTTTCTTTCTTGGAATCTGTTGATGTGAGTATCGTGTTGCAGAGCCATGGGCACTCTGTGGTGGGAGGTGGTGTTGGTAGTGTGGAGGAAGGGTCATGGATAGAAGGTACAGACCCAGGAAGACAAACATTTGGCTTAATTGTTCTGTTAAATTGACCTCACTAAGAAATCTATTTTAAAGTGCATATATACTGTATATCATAGCAAGACCCCGTCTCACAAAAAGAAATAAAAAATGGGCTAGGGGTGCAGCTCAGTGGGAGAACACTTACAAAGTATGTGCAAGGCTCTGGGTTCAATTCCTGAGTACCACATAAAAAATAAACAAACTGTACCTATCTTCTGAAGAAACTGAAATTTCAATCTGTTTTGTATATCACTTTATTCAGATTATTAGGTGAATATCCATTTGACTATAGCATTGATCTATTTGTCATCTGTCTGTGTTTCTCTTTTTTTCTTCCCCCAAGTAGGGGAGTTGAACCCAGGGCCTTATGCTTGCATGCTTTGCAAGTGCTGGACCACTGAGCTGCACCCCAGCCCATTTTTTTGTTTTTTAACTTTTTGAAACAGGGTCTCGCTAAATTACGCAGATAGCCTCTGGTCTCAAACTTGAGACCCTCCTGCCTCCACCTCCTGAGCTGCTGGGATTACAGGCTTGCGCCACCGTGCCCAGCTATCATCTGTTTTTCTAACTGACTATCTTTTCTGTGTATGTATAATTCAGTATATCATTAGGTTCCATCGAATTGGATGCAATCCATGGTGACCCCATGTACAACAGAATGAAACAGTCCCCCAACATTATGCCATATGCACAATCTTTTCATTTTTGAGCCCATTGTTGCAACCACTATGTTTCTTCTCATTTTGAGTTGTGCCACATCAGCAGAAGGAGGTCCCAGGGGCTTTACTCCATTCCCATCATTAAGATTGACTCTACTTAGAGGAGACAACTCTTCCCCAGTTGTTTCTTGATTGCTTTCTAGCCTAGGGGACTCATTTTCTGGCAGTATACCTGGCAGTGCTTCTGTGTTACTCATAGGGTTTTCAATAGCTAGTTTCAGGAATGGACTGCCAGGTCCATCTCCCTAGTCTTAGACTTTTACTGGCTACTACAGCATTAATACAGCAATCAACAGTAGGTGTTTAGAAACTATGGTAGCAATTTGACATTGCAATGACATCCAACTTCACAGTAAGTGGGTTGTCTCTTTAGGAACCATATAGACTATTTTGAGTTATCAAAATTATAGGTGAATACACATGGCATCCATTGTAAAGCAGTCACATACAGTAGAATTACATGTATTTGCTGGGCTCAATGGCACACGTCTGTAATCCCAGCTACTTGGGAGGCTGAGGCAGGAGGATTGAGAGTTTGAGTCCAGAGGCAACCTGCATAACTTAGTGAGACCCTGTGTCAAAAATAAAAAAATAAAAATAAAAACAGGGCCAGGGATATAGTTCAGTGACAGAATGCTAGCCTAGCATGCTGGAGGCCCTGTGTTCAACTGCCAGTATGGGGGGGAAGTATACACACACACACACACACACACACATGCACACGCACATGCACACGCACATATACATACATACTTTATATATATATTTATATATACTCTATATGTACTTTATATATGTGTATACATACTTTATATATATATACACAGACTATTTTTATATATTATACTACTCTTCATTGCAAATTCTTGAGAAGCATACACACTACTCTAACATGTCATCAGTATAGATTGTCTCTTTGTCTCTGTCCCCTTTCTTCTATTTGACTCTCTTTAAATAACCTGAACTATAAGGCCTGTCGTTTCATTCAGTCAACCTCATATCAGTATTTGGTTTTCCATCCCCCATAGTACCTGCTTAAAGATAAACACACAACAAAGCAAACTTCTATAGAGATAGATCCTCTCCTTTCCTGACTGAGACTTGCTGAGAAAAATAAAAATTCTCACAGAGGGTGTGATTCATGAGCACTCGCTCAGGCAGCTCAAAGAGGCCCTTCGCATTGTAGAATTTTTTTTCCTCATCAAATCACTCTCTTACTCTTACAGTTAGTATTTCAAATTTTATCTCATTTTCTCATTCTTAGAGACGTGGGAAGGCTTACATTTCCTCAAATTTCACAACTGTGTTTTCCAAATGTTATTTTGTTCTGATTTTTCCCTTGCTGATTTTTTTCCTATTATAAATTGAAGGGATTCTTTTCATTTTTATACTGGACTCTATTGCCTTATTCCCTGTCATCGTTGTTCTTAGGTGCCATTCAGTTGGGTGCAACTCAAAGGTTTAACAGAATGAAGCATTCCCTGACACTGTGCCATGCCTGGCACTACATCAGTGCTTCTGTGCTATTCATAGGGCTTTTGATGGCTGATTGTTTTGGGAGTGCGCTGCCGGGTCCTTCTCCTAAGACTACAGCACCTCTATTCCCAGGAGGTCTCCCATCCAAGGACTAACCAGGCCAAACCCTGCTTAGTTTCTAAGATCAGGTGAGATCAGATGCCAGGGCGACATGGCTATAGACCATACCCTGTCAACAACCTTGAAATGATTTTCTTTCCTTAATCTTCAAGTCTTTCCTTGTTAGTTGATTTCTAGGAACGTTTGGATGTCCTCCTACTTCTCCAATTTTATTTTTAGGAAAAATTAACTTTGTAGGCTTTCTTTACTCTTCTACTAATTTACCTTTAATTATCCTTAAAATCTTAAACACCATTTCCTTAATGATGCTTCTCTGTATTCCCTTGGGGAGACAAGTGTCTTCTTATGTCTTCTTTGAGAACCTGCAAATATTTCGTTTGCTTTTAAACATTTACCCCAGTATTTATTTGCCATTAATTAGTCTAGAGATCTTTCAGAATCTCTTTGAACCAGTCACTCAATTCATTTCACTCTGGCTACAGTTTTGGGGAGTTTTCTGTGATCAAGAAGGAATAAAATTGATATCCAGGCCAAATGTGCCTGCATTTCTCCAAACCTTTCCATTACCTGATGGCTGCCTGGGGAATTTAGTGGTTTTATTTTCTCGATCATCAGTTAAACTAAATGGCTATTACTGCCATTTGTTGACATGGTGGGAGGTAGTAGTCTCTACAGTGGTTCCAAGAGAGGGAAAAACTGCTAAATGATGTTGGCTATTTTAAGTGCCTGGTTCATCAATTTTAGAATTGTATAGCTTTTGTAGAGTGCTCGTAGGCAGTTGGAATTTGAATAGGTAATAGACTTAGCCAAATTACCTCTCTGAACGTTTGATTACTTACTTGCAATCTAGCATAATTTATGTCATAGAGCTTTTTGTGAGGTTTAAAAATATATCCAGATGCATGCATGTATGTCACATAGCATGAAATTTGAAATACAGTCTGGTATTATTACTGATAAGAAGCTTCAAAAGTTACCATGTTATACTGTCATAAGCTAGCAAGGAAAGAAGACTTTTGGTTAGAACCCAAAGAAATTGGGGTTCTGAGTACAGCAGTTTTTTAAAAAATATTAAGACAGCTATGTTTTAATAAGAGGTATAAAGGAAAGGGATGGTAATGATATTGGAGTTGTTTTGCATTGGGATGTCAGAAATTTGACATCTCTTTTGAGCACTCAGTTAGTGCAATACATGTAAAAATGTTATAGCTTTAAAATAAGTATTTAAGCAATTAGGATACAGAAATGAAATGCATCCATTTTAGAGAGTAATGCTGACCTGAAACTGTGTCAGATTTTGTCTACTTAATGGGCTTTCATATGTTTAGATCATCTGAAACTGACTTTCAAAGATTTACTTCAATCTGTTCTTAACCATTTAGTGGTTGAAGGTACCACAGTCCTTGAATTTGCAGAATCTCAGACGTGTGTGCCTGTGTGTACACGCCCGCTCACACGCTCACAGACCATTTATTTTATTAATTCAGGCAATAGGATCAACATGAAATCACTTGATTGATAGATGTTATCTGTTCTCATATAAGAAAAAGAGACAATTTTCATCCTATTCAGCCCGCTCATGTTTATAAAGAGAATTGAGTAAGCAAAAATATGTGAGAGATTTTATAACACAATTTATTTGTACGTGATAAAATTTTTTCCCTGTGAAATAAAAATGAACAATGTTCGGTTTTGAAAATTGACCCTGGTTTGTATTTCAGTCCTCAAGACCTCTCCCAAAGGATATTTGAATTCTGTAAATCAAAACCCAGGACCGGATTGGTTTAGGGCCTGTGTCACTGTTTACTGCCTTCCACTGAGCTGTTGCCTAGCAACTGCATGGAGGAAGTTTCTCACACATTAAATCATACAGGAGCTAAGAAAATACTGTGATGCAGACATTTAAAAGCATGTTCTGACTTACTGAACTATATTTATCAATTTTATTTTCCATGAAATAAAAGGAACTTTGTGATCCATACCTATATGTTTATATACTTTAATTTGTAAAGCTTTTAAAGTAAAAGCGATTGAAATAACAATTAAAAAAGAAACTAAGACTCTCCCATAATACGTCTATAATACATGTCATATCCCTTCAACATTCTTTCCCTCTCATCAAGGTAGTCAATATTAACTGTTGGATGCCCATCGATACTGTGTTGGTCAGTTTTCCAGCACTATAACAAATACCTGAAAGAAAAATCAGTCTGTAAAGAGAAGAGGATTATTTTGGTTTAGGAATGTGGAGATTTAGACCCATGACTGGTTGGTTCTTTCGCCTTGGATGAAGCAGTGCATCATGGTAGGAGCTGGGGATCCAATCATGCCCTCCGAGACAGCGGTCCAGTGACCTCGAGCCTCCCACTGGGCCATACCTCTTAATGTTTACAACAGTGTCAATCCAGAACCAAGCCTTTAATATGTGGCCCTTTGGGGATGTTTAAAATTGAAGCCATAGCCCATATGGAGCATCTTCTTTGCTTATTCAGACACACACACACACATTCATGCAAAATTCATCATGTTTACAGTGTTGAGATGATTGTTGTTGTTAGGTGCCATCGAGTCAGTGTCCGACTCATAGCGACCCTTATAGGATTTTCAATGGCTGATTGTTTTGGGATTGCCTTGGGAGTGGGTTGCCACGTCCTTCTAATGTTTTTGTGGTGCTGGGAATTGAACTCAGGACCTCAGAGACTG
Organism: Pedetes capensis; assembly: GCA_007922755.1. Taxonomy (NCBI): domain Eukaryota; kingdom Metazoa; phylum Chordata; class Mammalia; order Rodentia; family Pedetidae; genus Pedetes; species Pedetes capensis. Next base: position 15,902 of record VMDO01005053.1, read on the forward strand.
CAGAGCGGCTCTCTACCAACTGATCTAAATCCTAGCCCGTTGAGGTGATAGGTCAATTATATAACAGTGGGACTGTGCTGTGTTATTTCGCCATGTTCACTTTTATTCTATTTATTTGCTTTTGTGGTACTAGGGGGCTGAATCCAGGGCATGGCACATACTCTTGAATGAACTCTACCAGTGAGCTGTATCACCAGCCCCCCCTTATTTTTTAAATTTTTTTTACCTTGAGACAGGGTCTTGCTAAGTTGTGCAGACTCTGTCTGGCATCAAACTTGAGAACCTCTTGCTTCTGCTTTCCTAGTTGCTGGGATTATAGGCTCATGACACTGCACCAGCTTGCCACTTCCATGTTTAAAATATAGCATTGGCATTGTTTCAAGATGGTTTATTGCAATCTTTTTCTTAATTTTTAACAGTGCATGGTTGTAATTACACATAATACATGTTTAGAATTCTACTTAGCATTTTACACTCATTGTCATGCTGTGGGAATTTGTGTTGCTGTGATGGTGAAAGCTATGCCAGCACTATGTGAGACACCAGCAGGGCCACCCATGGTGGACAGGTTTCAGCTGAGCTTCCAGACTAAGACAGACTAGAGAGAAGGACCTGGCAGCCCACTCCCAAAACAATTAGCCATTGAAAACTGTATGAATAGCAGAGAAGCACTGTCAAATATAGTGCTGAAAAATGAGCCCCCAAGTCTGGAAGACATTCAAGAAATGACTGGGGAAGAACTGCATCCTGAAAATAGTTGTTGTTAGTGCTGCAGGGTCAGGTTCAACTCATAGTGACCCTATGTACAACAGAACGGAACACTCCTCAACAATGTGCTATGTCCGGTACTACTGTCAGTGCTTATTTGCTATTCATTGGGTTTTTGATGGCTTATTGTTTCAGGAAGGGACTGCTGGGTCATTCTCCCAAGGCTATAGCACCTGGTATTCCTAGGCGGTCTCCCATCCAAGGATTAAGTGGTCAGACCTTGCTTTAGCTTCAGAGGTCAGTTGGGATTGGACACCATGGTGGTAGGGCTGTAGACTCCCTCAAAGTAGAGCGGACCTTAATGATGGGAAAGGGGTAAAACTCCTTACACCCCCTTTTACTGATGTGGCATGACTCAAAATGAGAAGAAACATACTGGTTGCAAGAGTGGGCTCAAACATAAAATGATTGTGTGCATGGCACAGCGTTGGGGAGTGTTTCATTCTATTTTACCCAGGGTCACTATGAGTTGGCTCTGACTCAATGGAACCCAGTAAAGGAACTCATTGTCTAATTTTCCTTCAGAAAAATTTATACAGTAACTCCTATTGCTGATCATATTTTGACATAAACCAAAATAGGCTCAGAGTGATCAAGGAATTTGCTTCTGGCCTAGCATACTCCATGGTGACAACACTTGATCTCATATTTTTTATGTATTACCAGCTACCAATAGAGGAGAAACATCTAAATCAAAAACTTTATAAGGATAAGAAGAAAATAAAAGATGAAATGCATGTCATTTTGGAATAGAAAATGCTTTCTCTAACAAAGAAGGGAAATGAGAAGCTGTAAGAAAAATTGGAGAGATTTGATATTAGATAAGGATTTATCTTTGTATAATCAAACCTAGGTTTTTGTCAAGTATATGGTGTCACCAGCTAGAGGGAAAAGTTTAAGAAAAGTGATTTTATCTACAAAAAAATAATCCAGAAATTGCACATTTCTGCCCAAATGCAATCAGACAAATCCTAGTCACGTGTCTATATCTGTCTAAAATGGAGATGGAAAATACAATTTTTATCAGAGTTGCCAAGCATCCAGCTAAATTGTGATGGTAGGATGATTGGGCATAAAAGCCTCTATTACTAACAGTAAGAGAGAATGGTTACTGGAAGAGATAGCAGTTTTAGCCATAGTTCGAATCTTTTCTCACTCAAGAATCCATATACAACTTTTTAAAAAAATATAGTGAAGACTCTTATGCATTCCCTATGAAAATACCCTAAAACTCCAACATGAGCTGCATCCAGCTCAAATCTAGGATATCCAGATAATACAGATGTGATTTCTAATAATCTGGCAGCATAAATATTAATACAATTGCTAGCTGTCCCCATGAATTCTATCCCATATTGATATATAATACTAGAACAAGGTAACTATAATAAAACATTGGATTTTGGAAGAAGGAATATGGGAAAACCACAGCTATATGGTATGTTGTATGGCTATGAATTAAGAGATGTGCAAAGCAGTGTAGTAAATTTTTTATTAAATCCCAATTCTGCTCTTAGAAACTAACTCCTTTTTCTACTCATATGTACGGCCCCTTGTGCATCAATTTGGTGGTCAGTGCTGAAGCTGAAATTGGATTGGAGTTCTTCCTGTCTTTTTAGGTGTCCATGACTGTATTCAGTGTTCTTTTCTAAGAACCTTCTTAAGTCAGGCTTATTGGCTATTGCTGTCCTGCCCACATCTCTGTCTTGTTTGTAATGGCAGCTACCTTGGCAGTATCTAAAATGAGTTTGAGCAGGAAGGGAGGATGGCCCTTTGGTCTGAGCCTTGCCACAGGTTGGGCATTACTGCTCTAGCTGAGAAGTCTTAAAGTCTGATAAAAGCTCTGAAGGAGACGATCATCTCTTACTGTTCAGGATATCATTCACTTTTTCAGTTCTGCAAGTGTCCAGATTTCTGGACTCTTTCTGACCCTAAGCAAACAATGTCCTAATCGAGATAATTCTCTCTCTGCTTGCAAAATCATTATTACCTTATATTGTCCCATGTATGTACCTGACTAAAATCAGTGATGTCAATACACAGTCATATCCTTCCAGCCACCTCTTCTAGCTGTGTCTCTGTAGACATGTGGTTTCTGCACACAGAGGGAGATGATTAGTTGGGCAGGGATTGCAGTTTATGCATGGGTATACAACTACATCATGTACCTCTAACCTCCCTAAATTTTATGATTCAGTCTTCTATTTTTAATTAAAATTCTTGATAGAAATGGAAGTTTATGACTTGAAATTTCGGAAAAGGGAAGTGTAATTGTCTGATAAACCTGAGAAAGTGCTCCATCTCCTCGCTCATGGCCACTCCCAGTGATGCTGTTTTGTCATAATGCTTGATGGTGTGGACATCCATGACAATGATTTTCTTAAAGCCTGAAGTTCATACTCATACAATTTCTCTTTGTTCAGTATTTTTTCTCCACCATCATAGCTAAGCAACCACTTCCAGGGCCATATCATAAAACATTGTATTACCCATAAATGTGATACCTCTCTCATCTCCACTTCCCTCTCCTTCCCTCCCTCCCTTCTTTCCTCCCTCCCTCCTCCTCTCTCCTCTCTCTCTCTCTCTCTCTCTCTCTCTCTCTCCTCTCTCCACTTCTATATCTTTCTTTTCCACACCTTCTAACACCCAACTACAACTGCCTTTTGACCATCCTGGCACCTACAGTTAATTAGTCTTACCAAATGCTCACTACCATTCTTACTTCAGGTCCTGTTTGACTTCCATGGTTCACCATTACATTCCATTCCTTCAATTCATCCTCAGTTACTTGAGCTTCTAGCCATTGATTAGACTTATTTATCAAAAGTCAAACCTAGTTAAATCTAACTCTCTGTCCTCTTTACACTAACTTCCACACATTCTAATGTGGCTAAAGGAAATAAAACAAATAAATAAAAGATCATCTGCAACCACTAATTTCCAACCTCCTCCCTAATCATCACTTTTCCCTTTTTAAGAGCCAAAGGAATAAACACATAACTTCCATAAGCTTCCTTAAACACACCTTCTTGTCAACCTGCATTTGTACCTATGTATCTGCCTTCTCTCTTATTACAGGTGAAAAATTCTAGCAGTGATATAATCGAGAAAGTGCGTGAGAAAGCAGGTACATTATGTTAGTAAAATTATCCAAATTATCACTGTCTATGGATGACATTTTGAGGATTTTGAAATGTATCCTGCATAGGTTGGAACTTATGAAAAGTCACAAATTCATTTGACAGATTAAGTAGCACTGTCTGATAAAACCATTTGAGATGGAAATGTCCAATATGGTAGCCAGTAGCCATAATTGTGACTGAGTTCTTGAAAAGTGGCTAGTGTGATTCAAGAAATGAACTTTTACTTGTATTTAATTTTAAGTTTTTAAAATTTAATGCACATGTGGTTAGTGCCTACTGTATTGGATAGCACAGTTTTAGAAGTATAATAGGTGGAATGCGGGAAGCTGGGAAGACGTGAAGACTCATTAGGAAGCCCTTGCATTCATTAGTCATGGTGAGAGACAATCAGAGTTTGATATTGAGTCCAATATCCTTCATCAGCAAAAAACTATGAAAAGTGAAAATACTTTTGCATTCTTGTTGATAAAATATGAACTGAATTGAAATTATTTGGTAGCATTCCCAGCGCTGAACTGTCATGAAGGAATTTAATTTTTTATTTTTTCCACTTAGTATAAATATAAACAGTATCACTGGGAGTGGCCATGAGCAAGGTGATGGAGCACTTTCTCAGATTTATCAGACAATTACACTTCCCTTTTCTGACATTTCAAGTTATAAACTTCCATTTCTGTCGAAAATTTTAATTAAAAATAGACTGAATCATAAAATTTAGGGAGGTTAGAAACACACATCTAAATGTAGAAATAATAGCATTTTTAGGATCAAGTTGTTCCATAGATCTATTTTACATTGTCTGATATATTGCCTTTCTAATGTCTTTTTTTTCTTATGATGAAGTCTGATATCCTTGACTGTTATGGATAAGGGTTGGAAACCTATAATAAGTGGTGAGAATAGAAATGGATAGGAGAGAGGACATTAATGGTATAATAAAATTTTGTTGTCATATGCCATTGATAGATGAAGGGCAAAATAGCATAAAAGACTCTGTGTGTGTGTGTGTGTGTGTGTGTGTGTGTGTGTGTGTGTGTGTGTGTGTGTGTTTCTAGGGACCAAACCCAGACTCCTGCACATGGTAGGCAAGTATTCAACCATTGAGCTACATCCCCAGCCAGTCTATTCTCAGCTTGTATAATTCAGCCTAGAGGTTAGTGGCTTGCATTTACAATGTCCCAAGAGGAAGGATGTATTTAGATCTGAAAGGAGAGGTCTAGAGACATAATCAATTTTATTTTGCAGATTGAGTTTCAGCTCTCTACGATATATGGTAATCAAGATTATTATCCAATTGAATATTCTGTCATCACTCTCGCCCTGTGTCTGCTATTCACAGAGATTAAATAGATTTTTTTAATGAAAAGAGTAGTGATTTCACATTTTATCTGACTGGGAATTTCATAGTAATTATATATTAAACTCATTTACCTAAGAGAGTATTTTTTTTCCCCTACTTGATCTGATACTACTTGTTTATTATAAATGTCTTACAACACCTACTTTACCATTTTGGAATGAAAGGGTAAATATAACTAACTGCCCATACACATAAAATTAAAATAATTAATATACTATCCTAACTTTAGTATGAAAGAGAAAGAAAAGGCACAGAATTAACAATAAAGAAACATGTTTTTCGATATGTAAATGTTCAAGTAGGAATGCCCAAGAAAATGCAGTGGAAAAGAAAGATTCTTGCACCAGTAACTAGGCCAGAAATATATGTTGACACTGGTAGTTAGAAGTAATCAAACATATTAAATTTACATCAGTGCATCACATACAGTACCAAACAGAATAAAGTAAGATTTAATTCACACGTCACTTGTGTCCTTACATAATTTAATACATGACTGTAAGCAGTGCTAAATGTATTTTGTGTTTATGTATAAAATTGTCACCATTAATGGTAGTGTATTTCATTTTAACCCAAAGGGCTAATGAGTACTGCAAAACTTTTATCTAACTGAGGCAAGCAGCATATGAAAATACAAAAGTAGCTACCTTGTAGTTCCCACTGATTATATTAATATAACGTAGATTAGTACTGTTTTTGAAAACAATTAGCCAGTCCAACACAATTCTCCCACAACCATTCCCTTCCAAATTCAGATGCACACATTCATTAAAGAAAGTGAATGGAGGGCACCCAATATTTTTCTTTTAACGATTAAGGAAAAGTATGGTGGAATATTTTCAAAGTACCACCTATGCACCACATTTTTTCATTATCCTCCTGGAAGAAATATGATTTGTGCATGATAGTAAGGGAAAATTAATCTGCATGTGGCATTACATATATGGTAATCAAACCTTCCAAATTTGCTGTTACAGTTTGGATTTTTAAAAATTCTGTCTTATGCTATGTTATAATAAATGTACATATTTTTCTCACATCATATGTTCCAATTCTTGGTTTGAAATTTATGGGTGCCCTGTGTATTGCTATCATATGAATCCTAAGTAATAACATTCTGCATTTAGCAGCTTTGTTACATTATTTTCACAGATTAGGCATACACACTCAGAAATTATTTTGAGAAATATTGAAATGGTGTTTTAAATATACTGTTCTTTTGCAAATTGTCAATACAGTTCTGTATATTCAAAACTGAGTTTAGAATCTGCTTGTCTTTCTTGCTAAGCATTAAATACCATGGCTGTGTATTTTTAAAAACTTGTCCTAAGAGATCATTATAATATGGAGAGAGGAAGGGAAAATAGATTGATTATTAGGAGATCATTGATATTTTTGAGAGTAAATCTTGAGATGTAACTGTAGTAAAAGATAAAATAACCAATTTAAACAAAATAAAATACAATAGGCTCTTACAGAAGATAAATCCTATTATTGAAAATAAGACTAAAGTCAATATAAATGTGGCCACAGCGTTTGCTAACCCATTTCCCAAGTAACTTTTTCTTCTTTGTTCCTAAATTGTATAGTGTTTGTGTTCATTTCATGGGTATGTCTCACTGACAACTTTGATCTTCTATTTCTTACTTCAGCTAAAACTGCTATTTTCTGCATAAGAATATGTGTTTTTCTAGAACTTTAACAGTATCATTGTTTGCAATTACCAGCAATCATTGCTTACTGGACAGCAGCGTGTTTGGTTTTGTTTCATACTAAATGATGCTTTATTCGTTTCTCTAAAACTGATTTCTGTGGAGAGTCAAGTGCTGGCCTCTTGGTTCCTCAGTTCCCTGTGGTATTAGGTCTACCTGGGCTGAGTAGCATGATCTGCAGGTGGCCGGCACCTTCTGTGCCAACATCTCTGTTGTTTTTATGTTATCAAAGTTTTGCTACCATGTATTATCTTTCCTGGCTTGATCCTATTATATTTTGTAACCCTTAGGTCTTGAAGTTAAAATATACTTTCTATTTCAGTTTATTTTAACATTAGTTTTTGTTGATTCATAATGCAGTTTCCATAGCATAAGGTCTATTATTTCTATGCTAGGCAAATATTATCTACCAGATCTTTTAATAATTATGAAGGTTACTGCTGTGTGGTTATGCACTTGTAGAATCAGTACTATTGTATTTCATACCATAGAATCATCAGAACTAAAAGAGACTGTGCAAATTATTTGATGTATTTTCCAAACTGCTCCTCAAACCTAGCTATAACTCATCTCTTTGTGTAGATGCTGCACAGGAAGATTAAGCATTTTACTAATAAACTTTCCAGTTTTGTTAAGGACAGAATTATTAGACCCTTATTCCCTCTCCAACCCAGTCACTTAATGCATTCTAAGTATTCTATGTTAGGATAAAATTGCACATGTAAAAACATCTCTAATACAAGTATGTTTATATTGAGACTTCTGCAATTTTATTCATTGTTTTACTTTTCATATTTAAAGACATTACTCTCCCAAGGTAAATTATTCTAATTTACCTATTTTATTTCAAACAGATCATGTTGTTTGTGAAGAAGAGTTTAAATACGCCATGTTAGCTTTAAACTGTATATGCCCAGCAACATCTACACTTATTACACTACTGGTTCATACCTCTAGAGGGCAGTAAGTATATTTTTTCTTTAAGATAACTTATTTTAAATTATATTAACATAAGTACAGTTATGTGACTTAAAAATGTAGTAAGCCAAAATTTACAGTTAGATATGTACCTATATGTGTATTTATGTGAGCTATCATCATCTAATAGATATAGACTTGTTAAAGGGTTTGATATGCAGAAAACTGATCCTGTTTTTCTATTCTTTTTCAGTAGTCTTGAGATAGGTTACTGTGTCATAAATTCTAAGTGTTTTCATCATTTGTTAGGCCTAGAATCAGGTCATTGTTTCTATTATCGAGATTAATACTTACATAGCACATAAAATTTTACAAAAGGGATTCTGAATGGCGCAAGATCTTAAAGACTATTTTTTCTCTTCCTAAGTTTTTATCTTAGAGACTTATGCACACAACTGATGTCAAAATTACAGTTTATAGTTACTTTTTAAAAAGTAGTTATATAAAATTAATGCATAATAATTCACTTTTATATACATTTCAAAGTAAATGGGGGAAAGCTACAGTATCAGATCCTTTTTGTTCTTATTTGTTTGGTGGAGTTACGTAAAATACAGAAATTGCTTCTGACTTGAGTGATCAAGGAAAACTTACTGAGTGAACATTGTTACTGCTCTAACGAAACAAATGTTGCACTACATTTCATGTCTATTCATATTCTTGGTATTTCAGACAAAATGTTAATTTTTCTAAGTAAACTCTATTGCATACTTGTGCTGATGATTCTTTAAATTCAGTTGGTTAATTGGTGGCTATTTTGTGAAGTGCCAAGACACAGGAATCCAGGACAAGTCAATTCCTTCTTGAGATTTATACTAGGTGGAGTAAGTTTTTGCTGAAATTAAAAATAGTAAATGCCCAGTGGTAAAGTGTGTTTCACTATCTTACCTCATTGCATTTCTTTTTTTTTTTCCCTGTTCTATTGAGATGGTAAGAATTTCCCAGGAGCAATTTTCTCAAGCACTTTATAGAGTTATTTCTATTCAGTACATTCAACCTGCTTTTGATCTGTGAAATGGAAAGTTTGCAATAGGAACATGAATGAAATTGTTTCTTTGCAAAAAGTACCCAACAATTTGATGAAATTAGATAAAGTGCTACAAAATCATTTAGATATCAATTAATTGAATGGCCAGAGAAATCATCCAATGTTCATTGTTTTTCCATACAGTTTTTTGTCAACTATACTGCTGAATTTCTATTCCAACATGTCTTCTGTATACAAATGATAAAGCAGGGCCCATTGATATTCTTCAACACAGCTCATTACTCGGACTGAAGCTAAATTATGTTGTGCAGTTCTTCACTGTGTTGTGTGTGATTGGCATACAACATTGCCTGGTGAAAAAAATGTAGATTTTTAAAACATTTAAAAAGAATTGTAGACCCTTAGGAAAAGGCTTTCCCTAATATAGTGAGTGCAGTGTCCTTTTCTCATTAAAAACGTGATGTTGAAAACACCCTTATTACATAATTAAGGATTTCCTTTCAATAAGAAGGATTTGCAAAAATTATTTCACAACTGTGTCACAGTATATGCTGCAGTCCTTCATACCTTTTTTTGCAGAAGCTTAATTGAGGTTTAATTCACCTCACATGCAATTCACCCAATAATGTGTACAATTTGATATTTGTAGATATTTTGAACTGCCACCATGGTTTAATTACTGAACACCATAAAGAAACCTTCTATCCATCACAATGTCCCCCTACCCCTCCCATCAATCCTTTCAGCCCTAAGCAACCGCTTATCTACTTCTGTTCCTATAGGTCTGTCCCTTCTGGACATTTCATATAAATGGAATCATAGTATGTGTTATTTAGTTGGTCTGGTTTCTTTCACTTGGCATAATGTTTCAGAGTTCATCTGTATTCTAATATGCTTCAATACTTCATTCGCTCTTGCAAGGGAACATATTTTATCGCAGGATGTATCACATTCATCAGCTGATGGATATTTACATTGTTTCTAACTCTGAGGAATGGTGCTGTTAACATTTTTATATAGGTTTTTGTATGTTGTTGTTGGGTGCCGTCGAGTTGGATCCAACTCACAGCAACCCTAAGTACAGCAGAATGAAGCACTGCCCAGCACTGTGCCACGTACAAGATCTTTTTATGCTTGAGCCCAGTGTTGCAGTCACTATATTTCTTCTCATTTTGAGTCATACTATGTCAGTAAAAGGAGGTCCCAGGGGCTTTACTCTATTCCTGTCATTAAGGTCGACTCCACTTCGAGGAGGCAACTCTTCCTCAGTTGTTTCTCGAGTCCTTTCCAGCCTGGGGGCTCATTCTACAGCACCATATTTGACAGTGCTTCTCTGCTTCTCATAGAATTTCCAATGGCTAATTGTTTCAGGAGTGGGATGCTGGGTCCTTCTCCCTAGTCTGTCTTAGTCTGGAAGCTTAGCTGAAACCTGTCCATCATGGGTGGCCCTGCTGGTGTCTGAAACACCAGTGGTATAGCTTTTGGCATCACAGCAACACTCAATCCACCACAGCTGGACAAGCTGACAGACACATGAGGGTTTTCTTTCTCTTAGTTATGTATGTCCAGGAGTAGAATTGCTGGATCATTGGATCACTCTGTTTACTCATTTTTAGGACCAATTAGAGTATTTTCCAAGTAGGGAGGGGCATTTTGATATTTACCAGCTATGTGTCAGGGTTCAAATTCCTTCAGATCTTCAACAATACTTACTATCTTCCTTTTTGGTCACATCCACCCTGCTGTGTTGAAGTGATGTCTCACTGCACTCTTTCCTTTTCTTTCTATATTCTTTTTCAGTACTTGGGGGTTGAACCCAGGACCTTGCACATACTGGACTTCAAGTGCTCTAACACGGAGCTGCATGTCCAGCCCCTTTTTTATTTTTTATTTTGAGACAAAGTCTAGAAAAGTTGCAGAGGCTGCCTCTGGCCTCAAATGTATGATCCTCCTGCCTCAGCCTCCTGGGTCATTGGGATTATAGGCTTGTACCACTACACCCTCACTTCTCACTCTGTACTTTGTATGCATTCGCTGATGGCCAGTAATATTGCACATTATTTTATGAATTTATTGGTCCATAAAAGATATAATTATAAATTTTCTTTGAATAAAAACCTATTCAGATATTTTGTTTTCATTTTTTAAGTCGAATTGAGTTGTTACTTACATAGTGTAAACGCAAATATCTTTTCAGATATACACTATCACTTGCATATAAATAATCATCCAAATAGGAGCTCATTCAATTTAACATTTCTAATATATTTTATTAAGTATGTTTGACTAACATAGTCTTCTGTGTACTGCATTAATTGAATAAATAGTTCAGATTCCCTTATTGACAGAACATGTTTGTAACTTTGCCTTTGAGCATCAGCACAAATGAAAAAGCTCAGAGATATTGATTTAATAAAAAGAGAAACTTGGGAGCTGAATTAAGTAGTATAATGAAAAAAATGTTGAACAGTCTTGGAAATACCTTATGCAAGCATTATAAAATCACTAACTGAAAACTAAGATATACTATAATATTCAAATTTCTCCATTTAAAAATATTCAGAATATTTTACCACTTCATTCTATAGTAAATGGTGATTTTTAACCATAATTATTGGTATTCACAAACAATTGTATACTCTGTTAGTTGGCAAAAAGTGAGATAAGATTTTAGAGTCAATAATCACAAAAAAACCATAAATCTGAAAGTGAAAGTGGTCTTATTTTAAAATCTATTTTTAAGTAAAGTGCTATTTAGAGTATAGTTATTTAGAGAAAATAGTAAATGTGAGTTCTGGTACATAAAGGATAGACAAACACATTAGGGTTGGAGGTTAAAAGGTCAGCTCTTTTAGTGACAGACCTGGCTTAGGTCACAGTGATAATGGAGTTCCTGACTCTGCCCAGAATTAGACAGATTTAGCTGCTCAATTACCTTCTTTTCTTAGTTCTCCTTGTGTTGTAGCACATAGAAATGGGAACACATACTAAGGATATGTGTCTATATCTGGATTTTTGGATAAGAGTAATCATGTATAAATTTCAGGGCTGGGGTTCAGCTCAGTTGATAGAGTGTTGCTCTGTGCTCTCTGGGGCCCTGGGTTCGATCCCCAGCACTGCAAAAATGGGAGAAGGACCTGGCAGCCTGCCCGAAATAATCTTGAAACAATTCAGTCATCAAAAACCCTATGAAGAGAAGAGGAGCACTGACGTGGTGCCAGGCATGACACAGTGTCGGGGAGTGTTTCCTACTGTTGTAAGTAGGTTCACTATGAATGAGGCTCGACTCAAAGGCACCTAACAACACCAATCTTGTATTTCAGTCTCTCCCTAGCAGCTTCGCCAGTACTTGGTACAGCTTCCAAGGCTGACTGAGTCTCTTATGCGCTTACATTTTCTTTTCCTATATATTTATGTGTTCATTTCAGTTCTAGCTGATCTGTAAGTCATGAAGCAACCTGCAGATGACTTCAAATAAGTATGTCCTTTTTATTCTTTGACAGTTTATCAGGTACTTTCAAGCTTCACAACTTTCGCCCTCATTTCCGAGTTCCGTTGACATTTGAGTGTCCCTGGCATTGGTGTATCCTGTTGTTAATGCAGCTATCACTTTGATTGTTGACTCGGGAGCCAGAGGCAGGAGGATTGCTACCTTAAGGCCAGAGGCAACCTGTGTAACTTAACAAGACCCTATTCCCGTTTCAAAATATAAAGAAGCTGGGTGGACAGGTTAGGACACTTGCCTGGCATGTGCGAGGTCCTAGGTTCAACTCCCAAGTCCTGGAAAAAAAAGAGAAGTAACATGGTTGGTCTCATTGATAATAGGAAAGAAAGAATGATGTAAATATATTACAAAGTGAGAATTTATAGAACTTGCCCACTGATTGGATGAGTTTGTTGTTGTTAGGTGCCATTGAGTTGGTATCCCACTCATAGCGACCCTCTGTACAACAGGGGAAACACTGTTGTCAGTGCTTCTCTGCTGTTCATAGGGTTTTCAATGGCAGATTGATTTTTGGGAGGGGGTTGCCAGGTCCTTCTCCCAAGCCTACAGCTTCTGGTGTTCCCAGGCGGTCTCCCATCCAGGTACTAACCAGGCCTGACCCTGCTTAGCTTCTGAGATCTGACGGGATCAGATGCCACAGGGCTACCGCTGCAGGCTGGATGAGTTTAGATAAGAGAATAAAGAAAGGAACAAGATGCCCCCAGATTTTGAATCTGGAAAACAGAAAATAATAAGACGCATCATTTAGCAGAAGGAAAAATGAGTTTGATATTGGATATATGTGCTTTCTAATGCCAATAAAGCTGGTGGTGGGAATTGCTGTTGGACTTGGTTCTTGAGCAGAGAGTGCGCTGATCAGTCCCAGAGAGGTGAAAATAGAAGTAGTGGGGATTTTGGAGAAATGACAACTGAAGAGTTTTCCTTGGAAACTTTTTACTTTTAGGAAACAGACGGAAGAAAGGAAAGCAAATATAGACTAGCATAATGACATAAAAAGGAATAAGGATTACTAAGAACTGCGTAGCTGGCGTAGATGATTTTAGGTTGATGGGGATCGAGCAATTAGCAGGCCAGTGCTTCTGGGGACTTCTGAGAAAACAATTTGGGATGATGGAGTTGTTCTCACCTTGAAAGAGGATGAGCAAACGAGGGGGTTAGGAAGTAAAGCCTGTTGGACACTACCTCTTCATTTCACTTGTTCATGAATCTAGGGAAGAGAAATAATGATTCTATAGCATAGGAATACTGAGGAAATCTTCTCCTATATATGTTCTTGTGTATATATGTATGCATGCATCTATTTCCTTTGTTGAATTTTATTTATTTGCATATTTCATTGTACATAATGATGGGTTTCATTATGACATTTTCATACAAGTATATTTTGCTCCTATTCAATCCCCCATTACCCTGTTCTGTTTCTGTTCCCACCTCTTGCTGACCCCTTTCTTTTTCTCAAATACTCCCCTTTCTCTTTCTGTAGAATATATGTGTGTATATGTGTATATGTGTATATATATGTGTATACACACATATATACACATAATCCAGAGTACACACATGAGCGAAAACATGATATTTGTCTCCAATTCCATTCATTTCCTTGTAAAAGACATAATTTCATTCTTCTCTAAGGCTGAATAAAACCCCAGTGTGTATATATAGTACATATTCTTTGTCTGTTCATCTCTTGATAGATATCTAGCCTGATTGCATAGTTTGGCTATTGTGGATAGTGCTGCAGTAAACATGGATGTTCGAGGATGTCTGTAGTGTGCTGACTTGGGTTCCTTTGGTGGATACCCAGTAGTGGTACAGCTGGATCACAGGTAGCTCCATTTTTAGATTTTTGATGAACCTCCATACTGATTTTTATCACTGGTGCATTAGCTTACATTCCAGCCAAGCATACATAAGAAACCTGCCTCCCCCACATCCTCCTCGGTGTTTGTTGTTGTTTGTTTTGTTGATGCTAGATATTCTGACTGGTGCGAGATGGAATCTCAGGGTATTTTTTAATTTGCATTTCCCTGATGGGGAAGGAGGAATAGCTCTTTCTTACTGAAGAATTGCAGTTAATAAATATAGAAGGAAAGAGAGAAAAATATTGTTAAGTCACCATTAGGCAGACACCATGGCGATTATTATGATTCCCCTAATGGTGGATAATATCACTGGGTGAAGGTTTGAGGAGAATAATTGTGTGCTCTTGACATATCTCCTCCAGATATTTAATAGCTATGAAGGTGAAAATTGTAACTTTGCAGTGGAGACAGCTGAAAAACACCATCTTAAACAAGGTATCCAGGTAAATATTACCAATAAAAAGGCACATTAACATCACACCACCTGTCACGGGAGGCACTAAGGACACACCACCATGTCTTTGGTTTTCCTGCCGACATTTTCCATTTATAAGAAACCATCAGGTGCACCTGGATGGAGAGGATTTGTCAGAATAACTGAAGTGTGAAGGTAGTGGAAGAGATGAAAAGACCAAAGGTTGAAAATTTTACTGTTAGACATTTTACTCCACTTCAAAGAGTTCTAAATATTTTTAGAGAGTAGTTTGACTGGAAGACTTTACCCAGACAAATCCATAGTAAACTATATATTTGAAGGAAACAAAGACCAAGGCAAAAGGAAGTCAGAAAAATGCTTTAGTTTACACTGGTGCCTTGAACACACGTTCTGGGCAGAACTCCGAGCCTCCAGGGTTTCACTGACTGCTAAGTCAGTGATCTCAGATGAAAATTAGCCACAAGTCCTTCCTTGCCTGTTATACTCAAACTTCCATACAGGGTCCACGTTTAAGCACTGTGATGGGAGAAAAAGGAAAATCCAATGTTGTTATTGTTGCCAGGAAAAGGAGCAAAAACCAAACCAACCAAACAAAAGCAAAAGCAAAAGCAAAACAAAACATCACTAGGAAGTGAAACAAGGGAGAAGAAGATGACTTTTCCTCCCTTTACTCCTGAGCTCAGCACAGAGAGCTCAGGAAATCAGCTGTCATGGGGGCGGAAGAGAAAGTTTCTCAAAAGTAATAGGGATTATAATTACCATCCTGACTGCCAGAAAGGAAAACGGGGGAAAAGAAGACGATGAGGGACCATGCTCAATCTTTAGCTCCACTGGAACTTTCACTCTGAAAAACTGTGACAGGAGACTATATTTTATAATCTGCAAATCTAGTTCAGTTACCCTCCTCCTGTAAGAGGATATAATAGTGCCAGTTAAGACCAGAGGGACTTGGATTTCCTTTTAGAGTGAAATAGACACACCTAATTTAAAGTTTTTAACATATTTGTTTGCAAAATATCAGCTCATTGTTGTTGGCTGTAAAAGTTACCATTTATTTAGTATAAGTTCTTAAGGTATGAGGTATGAGGTATGAGGTATTTATGTCCATTGGTAGGTTTTTACATGCCTTTTGTTGGTATCTATCATATCTGCCATAGCATTGTGGCATCCGATCCCATCAGATCTCGGAAACTAAGCAGGGTCAGGCCTGGTTAGTATTTGGATGGGAGACCACCTGGGAACACCAGGTGCTGTAGGCTTGGGAGACGGACCCAGCAACCTACTCCCAAAAAACAATCAGCCATTGAAAACCCTATGAGCAGCAGAGAAGCACTGACAGTAGTGTTTCACCTGTTGTACATAGGGTCGCTATGAGTCAGATACCGACTTGACGGCACCTAACAACAACAACAACATCATAAGTGAGGCCATAAACAGGCTTCTGTTGGAAACTTTACCTCATTTTTCCACCTCTACTGGCCCACCTCACTGATAGCCTCATAACTTTCCAAAGGCAGCAAGGTGGGGAAACGTCCTTCATCAAAGGATGTGATTGGCTACGTAATGGCTACGCTTCCTTTTGTTCTCATGAAATCTTAGATAGACAGTGTGTTGTTGTTGTTGTTGTTGTTGTTGTTGTTGTTAGGGGCTATTGAGCCATATTTTACTCATAGTGAGCCTCATAGAGTTTCCAATGGCTGATTGTTGGAATTGCTTTGAGAGTGCACTGCCACATCTTTCTCCTATGTTTGTGGTGCTGGGGATCAAACTTGGGTCCTCAGGGAGTGTGGAGCAGCGCTCTACCCACTGAGCTAAACCCCAGCCCAGGTAGGCAGTGTTGCTTTCCATTATCCAACAGGTGTTAAGAGCCAGCGTCTTCTCCTATGAGCTTGCAGGTGAGCGTGAGCCCATGTCTAACATTTGTTCTGTGGGCGGACATCTGCTTTACTTGTTCCCCAGATTCTTGCAGATTCTTGTGAATTACTCCAAGAGGATCTGTTTGCCACTCAGTCACCTCTGATAAGCACTCCAGTTACCTCGCTCTGGTGTCTTCTTAGGCTCAGAGTGACCTTTGGGGCTTCAACTGTAGCTCACGACAGGGCCCAGGAGAAAATACACAGACACCTTCTATGCCAACATTTTTGTGTAGGGGTGTGCTTGGGGGTTGTGGAGACTCACCTGGTGTTTTAGTCAGTTCTTTTATCCCGCTTCATGACCCAGGCTGGGATGTTGCCTAGCTAACCACGGCCTGGGAAGGAATAGGAACTTCACTGCTCAGACTTGGAAACTACATGAAAAGTCTTTCATATTTCCATTCCCCATCCCTGACAGCATTTTTACCATAGGGTGTGAATTTCACTGCATCGAGAAACTGCCCAACAGTTCACATTGCTGCTCTTCTAAAAATCTCCCACCTCCCACGATGCTGCTCTAAATTCTATGGATTTTCAGGGCCTTATATTTGTGTATTGAGGTTGTCATGAAAAATTACCACAGATCGGGAGGCTTAAACAACAGAAACGTGGAAGCTAAAGATCCCAGATCCCTGTTCAGCTTCCCCTGCAACCTCCCTCCCTGGCTTGCAGATGGCTGTGCGCTCGCTGTTCCTCAGATGGTATTTCCGCCCTGCGCCCACATCCCCGAGGTCCTCTATGCGCCCACGTTTCATCTTTGGAAGACACATGTCATGTTGGATCAGGGCTCCCTCTAAAGTCTCATTTTGATTTAACCCCCTCTTCATAGGCCCTGTCTCCAAATGCAATCACGTTCTGAGCTACTGGGGTAAAAGCTTTGCCATATGGGTTGTGGGGGAACACAGTTCAGCCCATAACCCCCATGGAGGTAAAAGGGACATCATGGGTTTTATTTAAACCCATCTACAAGTTATTGTGTTTTTACTGTGTATGTTATTGGCTACATAGAAACTCGCTTTCTGAGATACTGTCTATATATTCCTGGCCATCTTTTTCTTCATATTTTCCAAAACAAAAACCCAAACAACAAAACTACTACAAGATGAGATATGAATGGAGGCGATTACAAAAAGGAAAATGATATTTTTATTATACTTACTATTATTTTTCTTTTATATAAGCTCATGTGCACTGAAGTTTCCATAGAAAGACATCTTATTGGATTCATCTAAGAACAGATGTGTTGTTGTCAGGTTTGACTCATAGCGACCCCATGTGCAACAGGGGGAAACAGTCCCTGACACTGTGCCGTGACTGGCACTTTGTCAGTGCTTCCCTGCTATTCAGGGTTTTCGATGGCAGATTGTTTCTGGATTGTTTCAGAAGTGGGATGCCAGGTCCTTCTCTCATTTTAAGCAGTGCTGGGGGTCAATCCCAGGGCCTCAGAGAGTGCAGAGCAGCGCTCTACTAACTGAGATAAACCCCAGCTCCAAGAATGATATGACTCCCTGAGAAATGTTTTCCTAAGCACGCTTATTAAAAGATCGACTAGAACAGCATTCTATTAAGCATATTTTGAGAAATCTGTATACAGCTCTAGCCTAGGTGTGTGGACAGCCTTTAATAGCTCAGCATTCATTATCTAATTAGATATAAATGTTTCTGTTTTATTTCTGTAAGGCTGTCTACGCTATAGTACTAATTTGTTTTTATAGCCTCATCCCCCATGGTTCTGTTATATATAGGAAGTTCTCCAAATAACACGAACCAAAATATACCTTGTAGTTTCTGCCTTCTACATCTATTTCTTAGACGTGGTTTCCTCTGCCTTGAATTCATTGCATCTACCTTGCTAGAAAATTGTTTTAAAAAATTCTATGTCCCTGTGAATATTAGTAAACTTCTCAGCTTAATGTGACTTCTCCCTTCTATAAACTTGCACAGAATTTCATTATATTTTTCCAGGGCATATATTGTGGTCTTTCTTATGAAGTTATTTCCCCCACAACACTTAATAAGTTGTAATTTAATTCAAGGTAGAGAACATGCCTTGTACATTTTTATAATTTTATAATTTTTACAACATAGATACTCAATAAACATTAATTAAGTAAATGCAGTAAATAATGCACTAAAGATATTTATTTAAAGGTCCTGATTCAAAGTATTTTATGAACCTTATGCCCTTATTTGGCTGGGATTTAGCTCAGTGGGGAGAGCGCTGCGCTGCAGTCTCTGAGGTCCTGAGTTCAATTCCCAGCACCGCAAAAATGGGAGAAGGACCTGGCAATCAACTCCTGAGGCAATTCCAAAACAGTCAGCCATTGAAAACCCTATGAGGGTCGCTATGAGTCAGATACCGACTCGACGGCACCTAACAACCAACAACAACAATGCCCTTATTTACTCTCCCTCTTGAGATACCACTGAAATAATAACAAAGAAAGAATAGTGAACTTACATCAGTGAAAAAGAAGAGGAAGGAGTAAGATTCCAATGCATTTTGGGACAGTGAAAAGTAAATAGAATGTTTCCTAATGAAACCCCTCAGCCCAGAATACGTTCAGAGGGTGATTCAGTAGGACGAAAGGCCGGCCCCACGTGAGACTCTGAGATGCGTCCTGGAAAAAGAGAACAGAGATAAGTTGAATTCCTATGTGTGGAATGGGAGCCTCTTCCATTCACCACTCCATTTGCCACAATTATGTGTAGTCAGAAATTTATCACTAGGAAAAAAAATAAGGTTTTTCCTAAAAGACTTTTTTAGGACTGTCTGAAGCATATGCCGGCGGATCATTTGGAGTTGGGATTCAGTGTTCTATGATCAGACATTTGGGAGCCCCTGACTAAATAGCTGGGTCCCTTTCTGCTCCCTCCAAAGGGAAGCCTGCCACCTAATATGTCTATGTCTTACGCCCAGAGTTTTGAAATACAGCTTGTCATCTGTACAAGGAGAGCACGCAGGACATACTGAGGGAACCACATCTAACTAGAAGGAGTGCGATTACTTCTATTTGTACTGGAATTGTTTTGTCTTTTTTGTCTTTACTCCAAAACGATTTTCTTTAAGAAGTCAAGAGTATGTCCTTGGGTTCCAGTTCTGTTTAAGATAGAAACTTTTCCTGTAGTGGTCTTTGTTTCTATCTTGTTAGAACAATTACATGCGATTTTTAGTCCATTTATATTGACCTC